>PVJX010007928.1:0-67792 GCA_004027295.1 Dolichotis patagonum | reverse complement strand
GTTTTGTTTGACTATATCATACGTGATGATATGAACAGCTGTTTTGAAGAAAACATTATGACAGCTATTGCTGATTTAATATCATCCTTCTTAGAAGTCCTACCATGCTTTTTTTGTTCTACTACCGTTGGTTCTATCTATCACATTGTGTCTTATTGGAATTTGAATATGTATGATAGTTCAAACAAAAATTTTTTTTTATCGAAAATGAGACATTATAGTACCCATTGATCATTTTCTGTTATTCGGTTCAGAAAGCCCTGTAATTCTTTCACTCTATGCATGGCTTTATACTATTGTGTTATGTTTGATATTATTGTATTTGAAACTATGCTCAACTATAGCAGAGTAAGAGATATGGTGTTAGCTACTGTTGATGTCCAGTTGTCTTAATGTACTGTGTTGCCTGTGTTGTCCTGTTCTGATCTGCTCTGTACTGCCCCCTTTTGTTTTATTCTCTTTCAAATTAAAAAAAAAAAAAAGGCTATCATGTCTATGTTATGCACCATGGTTTGAGCGAAGCCTATCGAGCACTCAGGAGGGCTGGGTAAATACAAGGAGAATGATTTGGAGATTAGGCAACAGAGGAAATAGATGAGGAAGTGAGTATGGAAGAGGATGAGCAAGGTGCTCACAAAAGGACAGGTTAGGTACTATAAGACTCTAGGGTTTGAGGGAACAGAGGTTGCAGAGGTTGTTCTATAGAACAAGAGGGTGTTGTGTCCCAATTTTAAGTCCATGGCAGAACAGGGACAGCACATGGCAACACAGGAATCAGGAGGCAGAAGTGACCCCAAGAACCTAAACCCCAAGTCAATAAACCTCTTGGAAAGAACTCAGAGGAAATATGAGTTTCCACAATAGCTCTGTGCTTGTTTCTGGAACACTCCAGGCAAGAAAAAAGCCAAACTTCTCAGAGACCCTTTTGGAAGAATCTCAATACAATAAACAATGATAAGTAAACAATTTACATGCAATTAATGGGCTTCCTATCCTACTTCTTCTCCCCCATGACTGAAAGACTGCTTGACTCCTGGACATGCAAAGGACAAAAAAGGCCTTGCAGTTAATGCCCTCCAATAATCTCCACAACCTCTCCACAACTGTAGATGTCCATATGTGGTTATGTCCACATATCCACTTGTTTCCTTCCGGCCTCAGAGGAAGTTTTCCCTTCCTGTTCCAAGCAAGGTGATCTGTGCTCTGTTTCCTGGTACCTACCATGTATGTCTCTAGGGCCACTCTCCATCAATCATTCTCATTCTTGTATCCCTTTATTACCCGTACATATGTATTACAGCATATACAATAAATATATGTATATGCCCACATATATAGATAGCTATGATTAAGCAAACGCAAGAGAGTGCTCTACAACTGAACTGTTTTCTTTTTTTTTTTTTTGTCTAAGTTGTCCAGGTTGGCTTTGAATTTGTGATCTTCCTGTCTCAGTCTCCCAAGTAGTTGGAATTATAGATGTGCACTACTGTACACTCCAATGTTTTCAAATTCTTCCTTGATCCTGTGCCTTCTTCTAGCCAATTTCTTTCCTTCACTTATGAGTTCCTGGAAAGTCTATCCTCATCTTCATTAACTGCCTTCCAGGCTTATTTTCGGCATTCCAATCTAGCTACAGCGCCCCAATGCTGATGAAATTGCATTGGCAGAGGTCTGTAACAACCAAAATTGCAGTCAGGCATTATCAAATGTTCCCTAGGTAATAAACTGGTCCCTGGTTTTGAACCACTGTCCTAGAAGCAGTGCTTTCTCTTCCACTGGCCTCTTAACAGTTTTCCTTAGGCCTGTGGTTTTATCTGCTTCCATATGCTAATACATAAATCTACATCTCCCAAAGGCACGTGGCCACTGTCTGGTGCCCATTTCTACTGAATAACTCTCTTCAGCAAGCCATGCTTGCAGTGAACTCTACCTTTCCCTCCCTGCCCATGTTTGAATCCTTAGATCCAGAGCCTGAGACAAGCACTTACGTGGTTTAACTGGAAGGAGTCTCAGGAATACAGTGAGGGACTGTACAGAGAATACAGAGAGCAACAAAATGAAAGAGGAAAAGTCAATATAAGGCCTATCATTAAAGTGTCTGCCATGAGCAATGGAGGTTCAATTCCTAAGCAGCTGACAGAATGCCTCCTAGAGCTGTCCTAGATATTCATCACCTGGCTGGGAATTTGATAGGAAATTTATTAACCTTCCACTTTTGAGGGAGTCCTAGGGCCATTAACTCCCCCTAACTTCAGGGCTATGTTTGAGCCACAGAGACCAAACAGATTCCTGTAACTTTGGAGAAGGTTTGGAAATAGAAATCAGAATGATACACCCCATTGGCTGGGAATTAGGTCAGTTTAAGCCCAAGAACACACAAAACTGTAGACTGTAACTGCAGCTGACATCAGGGGTTGACAAAAGGGACGCAGTGTAAGGCTTCTCAGATGGTCTTCTTCCATCACCCCCGACTCCTATCCCACGTGAAGCTCATTCTGTCACTGAGTCATCAAGGTTGTAGACAGTCATAATCTAATGGAAGCACTTTATACAGAAAATTTAGTGGGACAAATGACAGCACTGCTCACTGCTGCAGCACATCTGGCTGATCATTACCTGGATGACAGTACCCAACTGGGTCTCATCAAGTTGGTGCCTCAGCTCAGTTTTCAATAAGCCATCTCATCACTCCAGTTAGTCCACTGCTTCTGCCCATTTGGTATATGTATAGATAGCAGACCACTGGATTCGCTGATTAAGAACCCACTGTTGGATTGTCTTTGCCATAAAACAGACCTCTTAGTCCTGGTTGCCTTTTCCAAATTGGAAGGGCCAATATAATATGGCCTCAGTAGCTGATTGAGGGCTTGAGGCCTGCCTTGCCTAATCTTCACACATCAGCAAGGCAGGGAAGTCACTTGAGGACAAAGCTAACTTCCTCAGGGTGAATCACACTGATTGCTCAGCATCTCTTCAGTGGTGGATGCTCTCTAGGGGGAGTTTGTGTCCACTTCTATAGGACTATCCACATGCCTCTTCTCCAGACCTCCCATCAGCCTTTTTCCCTTCAGGCCCCAGACTGACCAATCAAGCCATTTGCTGCCAAAGACTGCACATAAATCCAATAAAATATGCTCTACACTTTCCCTGCTACACCAAGTTGATAAATAGGTATATCTGAATAGGCTCTAAGCCCTATTCACTGGGATAGTTTCCCTTTAAGACTGCCTTTCAGGGCAACTTAATAAGAGCTTTAAGTGGAAACAGCAGGCCATTTTTGATTAACGTCAACACACTGAACCAGGCCTAGAATCATTCTTCCTCTATCAGCTGGTCACAAGAAACCTCTCAGTGTGATCTGAAGGCAAGTCATCAATACAACAAGGTAAATGCTTTGGAAGCCCAAGGAAGGGGGATGTGCAGCTCATCTGTTCTTTCAGCTCATTTGGGCCCTCTAGCCCTGCTCATGCCCAATCCCAGATATGCCTCATTCATTCTAGAATGGATTGTTATTGCATCTGCCTAAATGTATGACTGGTCTAATCCTCAAGAAGCTTCTCTGATGCCTTGGTCAATTAATATTCCATGGTCAGATGTTCTGTCTCTACTGTCCAAAAGCCTGCTGGGAGCTACTTTTTAAAAGGTGAATAGTTCTCTGCACAAGGTAGCTTGCTCCGAAATCCTTGGAAATCCAGACGCCACACTCCATTTTTATCCACCATTAAGACCTCTAGCATCACTGGATTGCAGGCCACGTGGTCCAAGCAGCAGGGCAGACTTCAGTGTAGCCCGATTTGTATTGCAGAGCACTCCCTTGCTCCAAGCCAGGCAGTGAGCTAGAGTAGTTATTTTTTCTTTCTTTCGTAGTTTGCTGTAAATAATCTTTACATTCCTTGTATGGAGTTAGTATATGTACATAACAAATCTTAATTCCTTTTTTTTTTTTTGGACTCCTCCTGTCCTCAGCCCTCCATCTCTTGATCCCCTTTCCATTTGAGAAAGATCTATCTCCCTACTTCCAATTATCTCTTATTTTGCTCTATATTTATAATTTGCATTTTAATATTTAAGCTTGTATACCTTATTTAACATGTCTCAAGTATACCTATTTTCTTACAAATGACTCAAATTTATTCATCTTTATGGTAGAGTGGTATTGCATTGTGTATAACTACATGTTCTTTACCTATCTGTTGGACATATAGGCTGCTTCCAAGATTTTGCTATTGTAAAATGTGCTGCTAATATAGGCATGCATATGTCACTGTAATATGATGTCTTTAACTCTTCTGGCAAGATAACTAGGAGAGCAGCTAGGTCAAATAGAATTGCTAGTTTCAGTTTTGTGTTTGTTTTTTAAATCCCTATTCCCTCTCTAACATGTTAAACCTGTGTAACAGTTTGGATATATGGCCATTTTTACTATACTGGTTTTGCCTATCCAAGAAAAAGGGAATCTTACCATTTTCTGATACACTCTCTTCAATCTCTTTTCAGAGTACTGCAGTTTTCAATGTAAAAGGTCACTTTTCTCCATGCTATTGTGAAATGTGTTGTTACCCTAATTTCTTTCTCATTGAGTTTGCTGTGTACCAGGAAGGCTTTTGATAAGTGTTGACTTTGTATCCAGCTACACTACTGAACTTGGTTACTAAATCTAGGATTCTTTGAAGTTTTGGGGGTCTTCTACGTAGAGTATCATGTCATCTACAAATAATAATTTAACTTCTTCCTTTCCTATTCTCATTCCTTTCATTTCTTTGTCTAACTGTCCTGGCTGTTCCCCAAACTATATTGAATAGGAATGGTGACAGTGGACATCCTTATCATATTCCTGACTTTAGAATGAAAGCTTTCAGTTTTTGACCATTTAGTATGATGTTGGCTGTTGATTTGTCACAGGTGGCTTTTATCAGATTGTGATAAAGGACTTCTATTCCAATTTTCTGCAGGGTTTTTATAATCACTGGGTGTTGGACTTTGTCAAATGTTTTTCGTTTTTTCTGTATCTATTTGAAAATGTTCATGTAGTTTTTGTCCTTGACTCTGCTGATATGATCTATTACATTTATTGATTTGCACATGATAAACCATCCCTAAAATTTCTTGATGATGTCCTTTGAAGCACAAGATTTGTTTTGTTTTGTTTTGTTTTGTTTTGTTTTGTTTTGTACCAGGGATCAATCTTACATCTTCATGCTTGCCAGGCAGGCGCGTGCGCTGCCAAGCCAAATCCCCAGGCCCTAAAGATTTTAATTTTTTTTAAATCCAATGTATCAAATTTCCTTTGGTTGTTGGTCAGGCTTTTGGTGATATATCAAAGAACTGTTGAGGGCATCTTAAAAAAAAAAAAAACTAAGCTATCGGGAAAGTCATAAAAGAGCTTTTATTCTTTCTACATGAAGCAGAGGGAAAATCTGATACTGTAAAATATTTAACATACATGAAAAGGTACAAAAAGTAACTTCATCTATGTTCCCATTACCCACTCTAAATACCTTTTGTACCTAGCCCATGACAGATGCATGGGCTAATTTTCAAACAGCCAAAAGCTGGAAAAAAAAGTATCAAAGTACTCTGAACACATAAACTAGTTTCTCTAAAACCATGGCTTTGCACATCTTTCTTTTACAAATTAGCACATTTCACATCTCGGTCTTATGCACACATACATATACTTTTTTGTGTAGGTGTGTACTGATATACAGCAAATGTAAGTTTGCTTAACAATACTGTCTGCAATTATTGTGTTATCTTAGTCCCTTAAAGAAATAAACCAAAGCGAGCTTATAGATAGACATGGAATTGATTCCACGATGTTCCTACATCAGCTGCAACCACAGTGCGAACACTGCCCAAATATTTTATCCCAAAGATTTTGAACTGCTAGTTCATGGTGTACCCATGTGTTCAGCTTTACCAGACAATTCTAGTTCTCCAATTGTTGAAGCAAATTATGCTTATATATGCTGAAAAGCAAACTGCAGTTATTGTCTTCTGGTTGGATTTAAATGTACTGCTACCTATGTGAATACCACACTGTAATGCAAGTTTGCATTTCTAAAATTAGTACTGAGCCTACACATCTTTTCCCGTTTATTGGATCTGTATTTTCGTGTTCCATAACTATGAGATGGAGAATGTTATCTACAGAAAGAGCATGCATAGTCATTGCAGAGACTAAGCTGGGACACACTCAGATGTGTGGTTCTGACCTAGTATGAATATGTTTATACCAAACATTATGTACTCAGCAGTACTTCTGCTTCTTTTCAGATCAGAATAAGGTAAAATCAACAGC
This sequence comes from Dolichotis patagonum, assembly GCA_004027295.1. NCBI lineage: Eukaryota > Metazoa > Chordata > Mammalia > Rodentia > Caviidae > Dolichotis > Dolichotis patagonum. The sequence continues at coordinate 61,491 of PVJX010007928.1, read as the reverse complement.
AAGAAAAAAGATAAAAATCCAGAGAATTTAAGTTTGCTTTAAAAAAAAAAAAGTCAAAAAGTCATCATCTGAAACTTTTTTAAAAAAATCTGTTCTTGTGAAATCTAGCTATGTAAGTCTGGGTACATTGTTACTTTTCTTCTGTTTTCCAATCTGCACAACTAGGATTATAATCTGTACCATTTCTTACCCAACATGGAATTGGGTTGGGGGGCTGGGTACCAGGGATGAAACTCACAACCTTGTGCTTGCCCCGCAGGTGTTTACACTGCTGAGCTAAATACCCTAGCCTTCAACATGGAAATTTTGAAACATCCTCTTAAAAGTTTGAGTCAGGCATGGTAGCACGTATCCGTAATCCCACACTTGTGAGCTGAGGCAGGAGTATCATCACAAGTTCAGGGCTATCCTGAGCTTCATAGTGAGTTCAGGGCCACCCTGGATTACATGGCAGACCCTGTCTCAAACCCACCCCACCCCCACCCAAATCTTTGAAATAAAGAGCTCAGAGACATTCAAGGTTGTGTAGGTGTCTGTCATCCAATGCCTTCTGAAAGTTTACGTGAAAGGAGCAAATAGTAGTCTTTTAAACAGCTTTTCTGGAGTAAGCAGCTCTCAAGTTCCTGCCTGAAAAGCCCAATCGCTCTGCAGAACAATGAATTATCCCTTAAAATAGAACAGTTCAAACTCTTCAGTCTTAGAAAAAAAAATCTAAGACACTCTTCAATTTATAGGTATAAAAACCAAATCCTTTAACAGATATATGGCTTTCCTGGGTCAGGCCTTTTATAGCTCACTCACCTAGCCTCTGGCCTGGCCACTTCTGTTTCAGTATCCACATCCATCCTCAAGTCGCACATACCTGCTTCAAAGTCAGCTAAAGGGTGCTGGCTCAGTAGTCCAAAACATTTTACCTTCCCACTCACAGGCTGGAACAGTCAGAGAAAAGGAATAGATCTGATTTCGCTGAGGTGTCAGTTATCAAAACACAAAGGAAAAGGTGGTGATAACTTCTTTCATTAAGCAGTAAGAAAGTAGATAGATAAAATTTACACTCAAAGGGTGTTCCCAGCCAGCAGGCCAGGATCTAGGCGCAGATCCTAGTTAATGACAATTGCTGCTGCCATACCTCCCTGAAGAAGTTTCATTTTGTTGCCAGTACTCACTTCCATCCTTTACACATCCACCATACTGAACTGCATGGTAAGGTTTGGCAGAAAGAAACACTGACTCCTCACCACACAAAGGAATCCCTGCCTAAAGCCATGTCTACCTCGAAGGCATGCCACATGAAGAGCAGAACAATAGCAGACTGAATTGAACCAAGAGGTAATACTGAAACATCCTTTAACAATGGTAGCTCTGTATCTCTGAAACTTATTATCATCATTTGCACCTTCTCAAGCTCATTGCTCTTTGTTTTTTGTTTTTGGTTTGTGTTGCTTTGTTTGGTATTTTTGAGACAAGGTTTCATTATGCAGCTCATGTTAGCCTTGAACTCACTTTGTAGCCCCCAATGGCCTTGAAGTGGCATTGATCCTCCTGAATGCTGGGATCACAGTTGTGTGCCACCATGCCCAGTGTTCCTTCTCCTACTGCCTACTGCCTTCTTTTGCTCCCGGAGCAAAAGCTCCAGTGTAGCCCAGAAATTTCTCCACGCTGTGTTATCAGTGCTCTAAAACATAGAATTAAGGAAGTAATAAAAATCACACCTGTCAATGATCTGGAGACTACGCCTTCACAGAACAGTAAGGATTAAAATAAACCCCAGAAGACATCACCTTGCTTTGGTTGCAAAACTGAAGCTAAAAACATACGCATAGATTTAGTAAAGATTTATCTATAACCTTTCTGCTTAGATCGAAGTCATAAATAGCTGGCAGCTACTGTGAAAAATAAATTTATAAATGAAGAGAAGGTCTAAAGACAGCAAGTGGAAGAAGCCCAAACAAGATCGAGGAGTAACCAGGAACTTGAAGGATCTTTACTTGTGCCTGTTATTCAAGGGCAGCATCCAAGGGCAAAAAGATTCAAAAGTATATTTCTAGGAAAGTAATTTTCTGCTAGGGTCAAAGGAGTTTCACATCGGGATTAAAATGTCTAGATCTCAAATATAAATTAGTAAAAAAGTATTTTTTAAAAAATGAAAACAGACGCTTGGGATATAGCTTAGTGGTACAGTACTTGTCTACAATGTACAAGGACCTGGGTTTAATCCCCAGCACTGCCAAAAACAAAAACCCAAGACCTAAAAACATTTTCTACTTGTTAACAGTGTATTTCCTAGTTGTTAACAGATCTCTTTCTAGTGCAAGCAAAACTAAAAATTCCCAAAGAAAACTGAGAGATTCAGGAGTTGGGTATCTTAGTAGACATAGGTTTCACCCATTCTCCTTCTTGTGAAGTTTTAAGCCATGAGATGTTAATATGATGGTTGCTATCATTTTGATAACAATATTTTTAAAATCTAACAGTAGATTCAAACTAGGGAGCAAGTTCCTGATGCTACATTTAAAACACCCTGTATGTTCTTGCTTCAATGCAGCTGCAGCATCTTCACCCTGATGTGTCCGTCTCGGGAAAGATCCACTCATGAGACTGGTTCCCAAGAGCAGAGGGGCCAAATACTAAAAAGCCTTGAGCCCTGTCTGAGCTCTCTCTCTCACTGGTCCTAACTGGAGAGGGAAGCAGGGGCTACAGGAAAACTAAGGCAGAACTATTTTTATCTAGATCTGATACACCACAGGCTACTTGGCCAAACATCTTGGGAGTAGGATTGAGCTATCAGTTGGAATAAATCAGGCATCTTTTAACAATCTACTAACAAAATATAATCCACTTTTACATCCAAAAGTATCCTGGGAGCTGCTCCAGGCATCACCTAATTAACTGAAGTACACAGTTTTAAAAAAAAATTCTCAGAAAATATCATTGTTTAAATACACTCTATTTTATTTTGTCTTAAAATAGTTTAACCTTTATGCTACAGACTTATTTCAAAAAACAGAAAATCTTATCTTGCACCAAAAAATATATATATAACACTCTGTTTTATTATTTTTTTCTCCAAAGACCATTAAATACTAAATGGAAACAAAAACTAAGTAATGAATGTAAAGAACCAAAGTTCATTTTAAAAACTAGAGTTGCACATTTGGAAACATTACTTTTACGCAATGATTTGTCATCACTGCATCAAGTCCACGCTTACACCCCAGCAACAGCAGATCTGTTACCCACCAAGTGCATCGGTTCCTAGCCACACAATGGCTGACATTCCATGTTCATGGTAAGAGAAGTAAAAGGCTCAATGACCTTTCTACTCTTTTAAAACATAAAACAACAAAAAATTCCTAGTTATCCAGTGATTTTTTTTAAAGATCACTACCCTTTAAAATTTGTTAAAAGAATAAGAAGTAGTGTTTTAAATAAAATGAAAAAATACAACAGTATTGGACTAAAATACGTGATTATTTTAAACAAACAGTGCACAATCTGAGGAAGTTTGGTTAGGGTGCAATCATTTTTATATATACATGGAAGTCACAACATACACATATTGAAGAACAAGGATGAGAGGCTCAGCTGTTTGCCTTAAAAAATGGTTAAAACTAAAAGACAAAATTGTGTCTCAGGCTTTCTCAAAAACCTTATGACACAGAATAAAAAGCAGGCAACAAATTTAAGTTACCTAAGTGTTAATCTGTTAAAAGTAAATATGAACAAATGACTAAAGTAGCAAATCAGTTCTTGTTCACAACTAACAACAAAAGCAGAGTTTATAGGATTCCTGATTGTAAATATGGAATCTACCCAGTCTGGCCTCTACACATCAAAATGAAAAATTACTGCTGAGCCACAATTATAAGTTACAGGGCAGTTGTGATGATTCAACAACTAGGTTGCTGCTCTATTTTCTCAAATTGCAGAGGAGGGAAACATAACCAAGTTGTGCTATAAAGCAATCAGTGACTCAACTGTTCCACTTTAACAGAGTTGTTACTTTGAACAGTGTTTTGTGAGGCATGAAGAACTATTTATGCTACCAAATGGGAAAATTTGATTAAGAAAACAATCCCTTTAAAAGAAACTTCAAATGCATGGGATCATAAATTGTATCATTCAAGCCTTGCCTGAAACCCCATATCCACTCTTCTGCATGCAGCAATGAAAGAAGAGTTGAAAGATACTCTAATTAGTTTTTAGGTTAGAAATTCCAACCTAGTAGGTAGGGGAGAGAGCTGAGTGTCTCTAACATCTCTTCCCTTTCCTTTTTTACATCTTAATACCTAAACTTCTGTTCTGGTACATCAATTCAGGTGGTCAGGGAGTTAAAAAAGGAACAAGTGAAGGAAAAGTGCAACCTAATATAAAGGCAAGAGGTCAGAAAAGAGTTTGGTTGCAACTCCACTCTGCCCCCACCAGGTGTACACAGCAAACCAAAAAAGTTCTCTCTTTAGTGGATGACTGTTAAGGATTAAAGAAAATATGTCATAGGAAATGACTTGCTATATGAAGTTGAACAAAACACATTATTAACATTAAAATAGGTAATAGAAAAAAGCGTTCTTTAAAACAAGATTGTGCCCTGATGCTGGGGGGTGGAGGGGATAAGTTGTAAAAACTTCAAGTCATATAGTCCATGCTACTCTCTTCCCAATGATTTTCCTGGAAAACACAGACCAGAAATTAAACATTTCTGTTTTGTCTAGTACTTTACTTCAAGTTAAAAAAAAAAATGTGTAACAGTAAAATTCAGTAAGTTAATCCTAAAGTAAAATGTGAAGGTCCAAGGATACACCAGTAGTGAATCTTCGGGAGGTCCTGTTTTGCTCTGGCCTCTGGGTCTTTGGTTTTTGTCTAGGATTGTGGCCATGTGAGAGAATGTGATATATGAGGTTCGAAAACTGAAGGTTCATGACGTTATTAACCTGATCAATTAAAAATGGATTGGAGGAAAAAATAAAAAGTCTGTGATGAACAGAGGCCAGATCAAATGAGATGCTATCAGAGAAGATCAAAAAATACATGCTTGAATACATCCCTGTAAAAGAAGGGGCATACAGAAGGACTAAAGTAATAAGAAGTAGGGTAAAGGAATAAAATTGTCTTTACACACATACACGAAAAGAAGAAAAGGCCAGGCAGGTGGAGCCAGGCAGACTGATGCATGCGCATGCAGGCTGTGTCTCATTCAGCTTGGAGGCCTCCGCAGTACCAACCCTACAGAGTGCTTTATGCAGAGCAAGCACTGGGTACATGTGTTATTTACTGAATCAAAACTGAAAATGGTAGTTCTCATGCTTTTAGGACCAGAAAGCCACTGAGGCATTTGGGGAGAGAGATAAAGGGTCACAGCAACATCGTTTGGTAACAGTGAAAACAAAAAAGAGCAAACAAAACAATACCCACAAAAAGTGAAGTCTTCTGAGCCAACATTATTTCATTCCTCCGTGTGTACAATACATAGTGTTCTATCTCTAGATATTGCTTTTAAAATAATTCACTAGTAACTATATATTACAGGAAAAAAGGTAGTAATTAATGCCACAAAACTCAAATGCTGGCAATTCCTGAATTCCCTGAAGTTTCTACTACCCTTTGCTATTCCTTTAGATACTGTAAGATTTACAATGTCATTAATGTGCTTTGCATCTGACATCTTATGGAATATTTTAGAAGGTAGAGGAAAAAAACATCCAAATGCAGCTCAAGTCCAGTTCAGCTGAGGTGTTAAATAGTTGTTATACTCCCTTTTCAGTGAGCCCAGCTATAAAGAAGGCACTTTCCTCTCCGATTTCCAAGTGCCTTTATACTTAAAAGTCACGCAACTTTTCACATGCTTCTTAAGTATGAGGTTTTTATGCTCTCCCAAAGTAAAAGCTGAGAGAAAGAGATTTTTCCACTTATCTTTCAAAACTCACTTCAGATGCCCAGAAAACTCCATGGTAGATATCTATTCAAAATGCCTCTGCTCCAAAGAAAACATTTTCCAAAGAGTTAAAAATTATTGCAACAAGGAGACTAAGTAAGTCACTTAGTAGTATTTTTAAACATAAAGGGCATGTCAATTATTTGTGGTATGGAAGTCAACCAGGAGCAAAGTCAAGAAGGAGGGCAGAAGCTTCAAGCTAAAAGAAAAAAATACTTGTAATATTTTTGTCCTCTATTTTTAAGAAAGGTTTTTAAATGCACATGCCCTACCAGGTGCCACTAAGGACCTGACTGATATGTGTGCGAATGCCCCAAGATGGGAGTGACAATGAGGTGGGAGAACAGTGGTCAAGTCTAGATATTAATTTCATCATACAGAAAAATAAATACAAGATTCAAAAACTGAAATCCACTTTACTTGGTAATTAAAATATTATTCTAAAAGAAAGGTGACTTTCCTAAGACTAAGCGTCACTAAGTAAAATTCATCATTCTTATATTCCTACTGAAAGAAGAAATTGTTTTTTCTGTGATGTTATTTTCCTAAGTGACTTTTTAATTAAAAAAGGGGGGGTTCCATGAGTTTCAATTCTACAAATGCCACAAAGAGCTTCTGAGGCTGAAGCTATGACAATGAACTTCCGCGTCACAAAGAGGAGGAGGAAGTGGAAGGGAACAGTGCAGAGGAAACACAGTGACATGGTATTACAGTAGGTATTTACGTCTGCTATCCTCATCCAAGGTGAGGTCAACAACTTCTGCTGGTGAAGCCCACGTCTGCTGGGGAGTCACAGTAGTCCATGACTGAGTTTGCCGGGTGCTAACATACTGCGTGCCGGAACCATGCTTCCACGAAGAAACACTCTGGATCACACCCCCTCGAGGATGAACACACCTGCAAGTTGACAGGAAGAATAAAAGCTGAGTTAACGCCACCACAGGAAAAACAAAAGACTGCAACTATACTGAGAATATTTTTAATAAGCCTATTATGCAAGTTCATGAAACATACAATCAATACCCTTCTCTTTTGTCTATGTCTTTTGTCTATGCAAGTTCATGAAACATACAATCAATACCCTTCTCTTTTGTCTATGTCCATCTGTCTTTCTGTCACTTTTATGTTTCACCACTCTCTCAACTGACCCTTCTTTAAGGACCTTGCCAGGGCTCTTGAATCGTGTCCAGATCAGTTACAAGCAAGATAATAGTTTTCTGGATTTATTTAAATCTCTGGGATCTTTGCAACAGGGTAAAATAAAAATTCACAGCAAAATTAAGGTGCCCAGAAATGTTAATTGAGACAAATGAAAAACTAAGAAAAATGGGTGAAATTTTTGCTTCTAAAATAAGTTTTGTACCATGTTTGGGCAATAATACCTTTAAAGAAAGTGATACCATTTCACAGATTAGACTTCCAAAAGTCTGCAAATTCTCAGCTATACACAAAGGATCAATTTCTCTTATCTGAAAAGTCACAACAGAAACACTGAGTTCATCCATCAGAAATGCTCAAATCAGGTGTGGTGGCACAGGTCTGTAATTGCAGCACTTAGGAGGCTGAGATAAGAGGATTGTTGTGGGTTCAAGGCCAGCCCGAAATATGTAGCAAGACCCTGTCTTAAAAAAGAAAAAACAAAACAAAAATAAAAACAACTCATGTTTTGGCTCAGTGAAAGGAATACACATAAGTACGCAGTTTAGAGTCCTTCAAAGGACCTAGCAGAGGGAAAGACTTGCCATGCAGAAAATGAAAACTGTTCCAGAAACACTGACAGCCTGACTTCCACATTCCAGTCAAATAGTGAACTCAGAGCCTCCAGGATACAATACTAAGTTTTAACTCAAATGAGAGAAAGACAGGCAGCTCCAGTTGCCTCTGCTACTTACTGTCCTCACTTTTAAACTCTAGTAACCATGTTGCTTGTATGACAAGCAACAAATGGTATGTTTCATCCAAGCAGCTATACTGATAAAGTGTATATATATAATGAGTGGTACCAGTACCTTGAAAATACCAGCTCTGATTTCATGCCATTTATATCACCCAGTTCACATGAGCATTAATTAGGCTGACAATGAGAAAACTTCAGTCATGAAACCACCCCCAAGGAATCCCAACACTCAAGAGGCTGAGGCAAAAGGATCACCATGAGGTTAAGATCAGTCTGGGTTACACAGTGAGTTCAACACCAAAAATAAAACTATCTCAAATTGGGTGTGGTGGCTCACTCCTGTAATCCCAGCACTCAGGAGGCTGAGTTCAAGGCTAGCCTGAACTGTATAGCAACACCCTGTCTCCAAAAGACAAAAAACAAAAAAACCACTGAATAAATACATCTACTCTAAGGAGCCTTACACTCTGTTCCTGGAAAGATGCTAGATTTTTTCAAAGGCTAGTTTGAAAACTATAAAGGGAATGATGAAAAATGAGTCCCAGGGAAAGAAACATTATATGCAGGTTTCTTACGTTGCCAGAGGTCTGCCATCTGTTAGTAAATGGACTAAGTAGCACTAACCCAGAGGCTGTTACAGTTTCAAAAATCAGCTAGTGAAAAGCATTAAAATAAGGAACATAAAGAACAATGTTAATTACGTGTGGGTGTATGCCTGTAATCCCAGCATTCTGGGAGGCTGAGGCAGAAATACTGCAAATTCAATCCCAGCATGGGCAACTTGGCAAGACCCTGTCTCAAAAATAAAGAACAGGCTATGGATACAGGTCAGTGTGAAGGCCCTAGAATTAATCCCCAATACAGGGTGGGCACAACATATAATCCAAAACTGTCCGATGTATTAAACAAACTCAGCTTACATGACCATGTAGTCATGGAACAATGTCAACTACTCAACATTTACAGAAATGATTTTGATAACTGAGGACCAACAGAATACCACATTTCCTAAGCAGTTTCACATATATTACCTCATTTTACAATTCTTACAGACCTTTGAGTTAAACCTGGAGGTTATATCCACACTCTACAGAAAGGAAAACTGAGGCTTAAATAAATTATATGGTTTACCAGGTCAGTGCTTGAAAGCAGTAACCAAGGAACTTCAGGACAGGTCTTATTTCAGGACCAGTGTTTTCTACATCATGCTGTATACTTTACAAATTGTACTAGTTGAGGTAAAACATAGCAAAGTTTCAGTAGTTACAAAGGCCCAGACTACAAAAGTGACAGATGAACAGCTTGAAAAGTTCATCTGACACTCAGGAGGCTGAGACAGGAAGAACACAATGAGTTCAAGGTCAGCCTGGGCTAGGATAGTTCAAGGCCAGTCTGAACTACATAGTGAGACCGTCTCAAAACAACAAAACAAAACAAAATCCCTTTATCTATTTAATAGTACGGTCTCAAGATACATCCATTTTCCTACAAATCACTCAAATTTATCCTTTGTGGCACAATAATACTCCATCACATACAAGTACCACATTTTCTTTATCCATTCATCTGCTGATGGACATACAAACTGCTTCCAAAATTTAGCTATTATGCATAAATGTGGCTATGCATGTACACTGTAAAATTTAGCTATTATCAATTCTGCATAAATGTGGCTATGCATATACACTGTAACATGATGTGTCTTTACCCAAAATACAAAGAGCAAAGTAAAAAACGTAACAGAAAAAAGATAGATCTTTTGCAAAATGGAGGAAGATATAGAAACAAGGCATTTGTAAATGAGGAGGAGGAGAAGGGTTGAAATGAGAGGAGGGAAATGGGGAAAAAATAACAAGATATGTTACATATTGGTACAAACTCCTTACATTGAATGTGATCATTATGTATATCAAAAATGTGCACCTGTGATCCCAGCACTTGGGAGGCTGAGACAGGAGAATCACTACAAGTTCAAGGCCAGCTTGGGCTACACATTGAGTTCAAGGACAGCCTAAACTATATAGCAAGACCCTGTCTCAAAACAAAGAAAACAACTGTACCAACAAAATTAATTTTTTTAAAAAAAGGAGAAAGACCAAGGAATGGAGAGAGCAGGGAGGTAGAAACAAAAAAATAAAGAATTAAGATGTGCTATGTACATATTATGTGTTATAGGAAGAATTAAGATGTGTTATGTACATGTTATGTGTTATGTACACCATATAGTACACAACTCACAGAGTTATTTCCCACGAAGAATGTAACCATGCACTGCAAACAAAAAAATAAAAACTGGGAAAACTTCATCTGTATAAGCACTAACTGAAGTAAAGCTGGTTAGAAACTTATAAAGAAATCAGGAAATAAATTTCTACAAAGACAGTCAAATGTCTTTGGCAGAATTTCAAGAAATATACCTCTAAAGAGGTGTAGCCTCAGTAGTTACTCTGCACTGCTTGTTAAGTAACACACTATATAGTAACAGGTCATGATTTTAAAATGGATCTAATCTAACCTTTTATTTTACAGAAGACAAAATCAAGCCAAAAGACAACTGTTTAATGTCTTAAGCAAGTTAACCACAGAAGCAGAACAAAATCTCATCTCCATTCAGGGATGGAGACTACGCACAACTATTTTCCACTGTGCAATTAAGCTTTCCTCAGACCACAGCTGAAGGACTACACCAAGTGCAGTGGACAGGGGCACTGCCTAAGCCTATACCAGCGGGCGTTTGAGGAACACCAAAGCAGATTCTGCAAAGTATCTGGTACAAGACAAGGACTAGGAATGAGAGGTTTAAAGACTGTTTGCTACTCATGGAGAGGAGAATAAGGAGATGAGGCCCTTCAACTATAGATCACTTGTACATTTATCTTACTGTAGTAGTTCCAGTTATTAGAAACAACTTAGGCTACTGTCATGGTTTATGTCGGTGGCCCCCAGGCCTCATGTATTTGCATTGTACATTTGTGACTGGTTCATTGTCTAGTGCTTGGATTGATGGTGTCAGTGCTACACCCTCCTAGGGGGTGGAGCCAGGATGTGATGTAATGGCAGGAAGAAGGTATGTCTCTCTCTTGCCAGTTCCACTAGCTGTTTGCAGCTGCCATGTGGCCCCGCCATACCACCTTGCTTTGGAGCCAACTGAGTATGGACTGAAACCTCCAAAAACTGTAAGAAATAAACCTCTCCTTTCCCAACTTTGGGCATCAGGTATTTTGTCTCAGCGATGAGTAAAAAGTAAGACAGCTACTATAAACAAAATAGAGAACACGCACCTGAAAGAACCTAAAGAGGATGGAACAAGCCTCAACCCTTTCAATCTGTTTCTCCTCAAAATGTTAGATTCTCTGGAGAATATGATTATCCTAATTCTGGACCAAAGCTTTCCTTACTCTAATTAGCTGCCACTTATGGTCAGTTTTCAACATAGTTTCATAACAGAAAGATCTGCACTATATACATTCATGTTCCTAGGAAAATTACCATTGAGGCGAGCAGAAGAACAAGGACAGAAGACAAAGAAAAATATTGGCGTGCAGGTCATAGACTTATGGCAAAATTAAGTGGACACAGAAGAACTAGAGATGTTGGAAAACACTCCATCTTACTAGCAACAATTATCTTGTGAAGCTGGACTATCCAAAAATTAACATCTGGAAATGCTAACAAATTTAGGTAATATCAAAAGCTTGTGACAGCAATACAGAATAGACACAAAAGATACATCCAACCATTAGTTCCAAAAGCAAGCTTTCAAGCTGGGCATGGTGGCACATGTTTGTAATCTTAGCACTGAGGGTGCTGAGGCAGGAAGATTGCCATGAGTTCAAGGCAAGCCTGGGCTACATAGCAAGAACTTATCTAAAGAAAATTAAAAAAAAAAAAACTTTCTAATCTATAACTACAAGGAGCACAGAAGCTATGTGAACAAATAAAATCCAAAGTAAAAGAACAGACAAAGATATGAAGTGAGGAACTGGTCACATCCCCACTAGAACCTTTTTTTTTTTAAGGACAAGGTCTTGCTCTGCAGTGCAGGTTGGCCTTGAACTCACTTAGGTAGTATAAGCTGGCCTAGAACTCACAGCATTCCTCCTGCTTCAGCCTCCCAAGTGCTGGGATTACAGACATGTGCCACCATGGCCTGCACACAACTAGAAATGTTAGTGCAAAAAAGTTAAACAAAAGGCTTCCAACGTGGAGAAATGGCACCCAACACAAGTCAGAGCAACTCAACCCCCCAAAAAATAAATAACTGAAGGGCAAAGGTGGTTTTTAAAACTTTGAGCCCAAAATGATGTAAAATATCAAAAGAAAAAATGAAAACAGGACAGCTAGATAGATCCAAACATAACATCTACACATGCAAACCAAATCAGAACAAAAAGATATGGGTCAAAATCTAAAACCTTTTTCCAAGTGCTAGCCCTACAACCCTAGACCTGTAAAAGAAATAAATGCCAGATGAGAAACAGGCAGCCAAAGAAAATCTGAAGCAACCAATAAGAAAGTCTCTTTCCTAGTGTTTAAATCTCAATATGTGAAAGACTATCAGACTACTTCTAAAGAAACTGCTGAAAATAGAACAGAGTCAGTGAGACTATTTAAACCTAGACCCAAAGACCAATATAAAAACAACATCAAATAATACAGGATTTAGTTAAAAATAAATCCTATAAATTCTACAATCTATATATTATACATTCCACTGTATAGATAATACTGTATATTCTACATTCCATTGTATAGACAATATTAAACACCACTGAGGTTTGAAATGGATTTATCAAAATAAGATATGATTTCTTAGCCCACCACTTGAGAAGCTGAGGTAGGAGGTTCACTGTGAGTTTGAGGCCAGCCTAGGCTCCATAGTGTATTCAAGGCCAGCCTGAACTGCACAGCAAGACCCTGCCTTAAAAAAAGGGGGGGGGGGCTGCTGCAGGCCCAGAGAAGAAGAGGCCACGACCCCAGTGAGTCCCCCATCATAAGCCTGGAGAAGCTGTGCCCCCTAGTAAGCCCACTGACCATGGACCTGGAGGAGAAGCCATACCCCAAGGCCCTACTGCCACAGGGCCAGTTCCCCTCACAGGCCTGGAAAAGCCAGGCCCCAAGGTCCCACTGCCATTGGGGACCAAGCACCCGACCCCTATCCTCATCATGAGCCCACCATCATGGGCCAGGAAGAGAGGAAGCCACACCCAGAGGCCCTGCTGTCATCAGGATTTAGCTCAGCTCACCATTGGTGAGCTGCTGCCCCATACCTCTCTGTTTCCCCAGGAACCCAGGTATCTAGTCCCTGGGACAGGCAGCCAATGCAGGAGGCACCTGGAACCCAGCAACTGGCTGATTTGGAGGAACACAAGAAAATGTCAAAACAAAGGAGCAAGGTGCCATCTCATACCTCCAGCCTACTCAGAACAAGTCCAGGTGACATAGACACAAAAGAAATTAGAAGTTGCACATCTGAAATTTCTAAAATGATAGCAACTTAAGTAAAGAATCAATTTAGTGGTTATACTGTCTTGACTAATTTTGCATGCCTATATCTCACCTAAAACAAGTCCAGGAGACACAGACATAAAATAAATTAGAAGCCACATACTTGAAATTTCTGAAATGATAGCAACTGAAGTAAAGAAAACAACTTAATGCTTATACTATTTGATTAATTTTGCATACCTGTATCTGGTAGTTTGAGCAACTATTTATAGAGGATAACAATATACAACATAGTAACTACTGCTGACTTCCCACTATCTTGTTTTTGAAATCCAGTATGGCTCTCATTGTTCTGTTTTATTGTTTTGTTTCATTCTCTTTAAAATAAACTAGGGGCTAGGGATTTAGCTCAGCGGCATAAGCACCTGCCTGGCAAGTGCAAGGTTGTGAGTTCAAGTTCAATCCCTGGTACCAAAATAAAATAAAAATTTAAAAAAATTTCTTCAAAACAATGCAATGGATAGAGTTAAAGCACAGCTCTTATGCTTCAGAACTTGTAAGAAAAAGTCCTTGAAAATTATACTATCCAGCCACAGTCACTTACTTGATTTAACACTAGTAAAACAAATATGTCAAAAGAATAAAACAATAACTAGATAAAAGATAAAGGAAGCTAAAAATTTCATGATGGAAGAAAAATTAATATCAGGGTGGCTATAACATTTTTAGCCATACAGAAATAACAAAGTAGGCAGACTTAGTAGACGTAAATAGAAAACTGGACCAAATAATATGTTTTAGCACAGAGTAAGAGATTAGGTAAACAATATAAATTATCACCTCTTACTTCCTACTTTCATAAGAAGAGTGACTACAATACATTAAAATTGGAAATGTAACTCAAGAGGAACTGGTGAATGAAAAATTTGTTTCAGGTACCAAGTGAAGATAATTTACCTACATAAAACTGTCAATACGGTATTATAGTAGAGAGCCTGAAATTTTTAAAAAATACATATAATATTTCAGCAAGATCCTGACATGGAGCTTAAAAAGAGATAAACTAATGGCAAACACATGCTGAGGTAAGGAAGAAAACATAGTTCTGTTTCTCATCAATGGATAGGATAGCTTAAAGAGAACAGATGAAAAAATAGAGGAAAATTTAACAGGAAGAAGATTCTTATGGGGGGGTCAGATAAAAGACTTCAGAATGAAAATTTTTGCAACCAAAATAGAAAAAAATAACCATTAAAAAGTGAAAATGGAGAACCAAGGCATGGCAGAGCACACCTGTAATCCCAGTATTTGGCAGGCTAAGGCGGAGGATCATTGCAAGTTTGAGATCAGCCTGGACTACAGAGTGAGCTCAAGGCCAGCCTGAACTGCATATCAAGACCTTTTCTCAAAAAGCCCCCCTCCCCAAAAAAAGTGAAAATGGGAAAAGAAAGCTGCTACATAGGCATACTTTTAGCACAAATACAGACAATGAAGTGCTAGAGCAATCTGGGTTCCAATAAACACAGAACTGGCCACTCTTGGGGGTATAGAGTAAACTCTATATTCTTAAAGGTCTACTGGCTTAACTGGAAATTGCTTTCAGAAAGTATAATCAGATCTCACTAGAAAAACTTAACCTCAAAGAGAGTGTGGTGGTACACACCTGTAGTCCCAGCTATAAACTGGGGTTGAGGAATGAGCACTGCTAAAATCTGTAAGTTTAAGACCAGCCTGGGCAACATAGCCTCTGTTCCAAAACAACAATGACAAGAAAGAATGAAGAAACCTTCAGCTCATACACATCTGTATTTCACCCCAGCTCTATACTCCTAAACTCACCTTTACGCAAGCAATGAAGGCAATGCTGGTAAACATTTTATCAGCTTACTCGCCAGAGTAAAATCAGATCAAAAAGCAAAGTAATCAAAAATACTGTTGTCGTATGCCTGTTTATCAGAGAATCACAACTTAGCCCTTTGGGTGTAGGAGAAAAGCTATTTGCTACACACGATATATATATTCTAATGTCTAAATTTTTGTTTTGTAGGTACGTGTATATGTTAAACATCCAAAAGAATCACCTGTGAAATAGCTGCAAGTAATTCTCATGGACATATCTTAAAGTGGGAGTTGGCACATTTTTTCTGCAAAAGGCCAAAGAGTAAACAACTTAGGCTTTGGGGTCATACAGTCCATTAAAATACTAAATTCTGCTACTGGAGTGTAAAAAGTCATAGATAATGAGGAAAATGAAGTAGCATACCTGTTAGAATAACTTTACTTATGGACACTAAAGTCTGAATTTCATATATTTTTTATATCACAAACTATTTTCTAGCCAATTACATAAAAATAAAAATGTGAAAACTATTATTAACTCTCAGTCCTTGGAAAACCAGGAACCAGGCCAAGTGTGGAGGCCACAGTCTGTTGACCCCTACCTTAAAGAATGGAAAATTCTAAACTATCATTATTTGCAGATGACATGTTACTCTACTTACAGGACCCCAAAAACTACACCAAAAGACTACTAGATTTAATAAGAAAATTCAGTAACACAGCTGGATACAAAGTCAACACTCAAAAATCAATAGCCTTCTGGTACCCAAGTAACAAACTCACTGAGAGAGATATCAGGGAAACAACACCTTTTACAATAGCATCCAAAAAAATGAACTATCTAGGAATCAATCTAACCAAGGATATAAAAGACCTCTACGCTGAAAACTACAGTACTCTGAAAAAGGAGACTGAAGAGTGTATTAGAAAATGGAGAGATATCCCATACTTTGGGGAAGGAAGAACCAATATAGTGAAAATGGCCATACTTACAAAACTGTTATACAGAGTCAGTGCAATCCCAAACAAAATTCCAATAGCATATCTCAAAGAGTTAGAGAAAATAATACTAAAATTCATCTGGAACCAAATCTGGAATAGCAAAAACAATCCTGGGCAAACAAAGACAAGAGAGGAGCATCATAATCTCTGACCTGAAATTTTGCTATCAAGCTACTATGATAAGAACAGTGTGGTACTGGCCAAAAAAAAAAAAAAAAAAAAAAAAACCAGACCTGAAGATCAATGAAACAGATTAGAAGATACAGAAACAACTCCAGACACACTAAGTCACCTTACCTCTGACAAAGGTGCCAAACACATTCACTGGAAGAAAGATAGCCTCTTTTAACAAATGATGCTGAAAAACTAGTTGTACATATGCCAAAGATTAAAACTGGACCCATATCTTTCACCATGCACTAAGCTAAAAGTGGAATAGATCAAAAACCTTAATATTAAAATAGAAATGTTAACTCTGCTGGGAGACAGAATAGTTAAAACTCTTGAAGACATTGGTGTAGGCAAAAGACTTTATGAACAAAAGCCCAATTGCACAGGAACTATCACAAAGAATCAACAACTGGGATCTCACCCTATCGAAAACCTTTTGCACAGCAAGAGAAACCACCGACAGAGTAAAGAGACAACCCACAGTGTGGGAGAAAATGTTTGCCAAATGTACCTCAGACAAAAGTACTCAAAAAACATATAAAGAACTCAAAAAACAAAAAAAATCAGTCCTCCCAGATTTAAAGACCCAACCCAAAAACGGCTTCCAAGATAAATACACACTTCTCAGATGAAAAATGCAAATTAGCCAGGGGTTTAGCTCAGTGGCATTAAGTGCCTGCTTGGCAAGCGCACGAGATCATGAGTTCGATCCCCAAGACCAAAAATTAAAAACTAAAAAAAAGAAGAAATGCAAATTAAAACAACACTGAGATTTCACCTCAAGCCAGAACAAATGGTTACTATTAAGAAATCAAGTAATAACAAATGCCAGAGGGGCTGTAGGAAAAAAGAACCCTTCTCCACTGTTGATGGGAATGCAGACCGGTGCAATCCCTGTGCAAATCAGTGTGCAGATTCCTCAAAAAACAAGAACTAAAGGTCCTATTTGACCCAGTTATTCCTCTTCTCAGTATCTTCCCAAAAGAATTAAAAACATCATACCACAGCGATATATGTGTCCTATGTTTATAGCAGCACAATTTGTAATAGCTGGATCTTGGAAACAACCCAAATGCCCACTGACTGATGAATGCATAAAAATGATTGGTATTTTTATACAATGGAGCACTACTCAGCCAAAAAGAAGGATAGAGACCTTTATAGGTAAATGGATGCAACTTGAGACCATACTCATAAGTGAAATAACACATGTGCGTAAACATCATATTGTCTCATTAGTGTGAGTTGAAAGAAACAACATATATACACACGTACATATATATGTGTATATTAAAAAACTAGTTAAGATAGTTATACTACTGCTTTCTCTGAGTTCACTAAAAAGAAAGACTTGTGCTAGTAATGTTCAGACAACTGAATGTAGATGTCTTGTACTCTGGGATGAACGATTTCAGAATGACAATACACAATGTAAGTATCATTGTTGCCCCTAATTGATGTGTTTTGAAATTCTGTTTTAGTGTTTTCTTTCTTTTTCTCCTTGAAATAAAATGGATTAGAAAAAAAGAAAGGCAAGCTTCATAAAATTATGTTCATAATACTACACACTAATTTGATGCCTTATGACTCTTTCGCTGAACTAGCTAAAGACGGGTAATGTCAGGTGCATGTTCCCAATTTCCAACATATTTCAAGGTAAATTGAAAAGCAAGAAAATAGGAATAAGAAAGTAGGAGACCACAGAACAACCTGTACCTTTAAGAAAATAATAAAATAATCAGTCAAGTTATCTATATATTTTCTTTTTCTTGCTTCTGTCTGTCTGTCTGTCTGTCTGTCTGTCTGTCTGTCTGTCTTTTTGAGACAGGGTCTTGTTATGCAGTTCAGGCTGGCCTTGAGCTCACTCTGTAGCCCAGGCTAGTCTCAAGCTTGCAATAATCCTCCTGTCTCTGCCTCTCAAGTGCTGGAATTACAGGTGTGTGTCACCATGCCCAGCCCTATACATTTTCTTAAAATAAGAAGAAAAAGATCAGCTGTAGTTCACATACATCCATGACTGAAATGTTCTTGATATGAGAAAATACGCAACACTTTCTTGAGGCTCCTACATATCTCAACAAAGTGTTTCTTAAGCCAAAGAAAACAGTCTCACCTTTCATGCCAGCTATGACATGAGGTCTATCATCTTTTTATCATTTGTTTTCTGGTTAAAATGAAATTCACAATTTAAAATATCAAAATACAATACTCCAACTGATAGCCTACCTTGCATGTTCCTGCACACCCACAATCTCTACTTCACTATCTGAAGAGGCAATATTAATTTCTTCATTAAGTGGTGCATTGCTAGCAGATGTTTTGTCACTTGCTAGGAATCCTGGATCCAAATGACCTAAGAGAGAAGGGTGTAAAAATAAGCATTACAGCTTAACTTCTTACACAGAGCACAAACAACTCATTAACAGAATTTCTTACCCAAGTTTAATCATAGAAACAGAATAACTATGAAACAGAGTAACTGCCACAGCAAAACTGCTTCTCATGTCAATAAGCTATATTCCTGTCTCTTATAAGAAAAACTTTACATACTTAGGTAAATATATCTAAATATATGTATACGCAAATTGTTATACCCATTCTGTAATGCGTTTTGGATTCAACTCTAGCTTACTTTGAGATGGCCTTCATAACTAAAGGGTAACGAGGTAGTTTTCTACTGTTTATCATTTTAATACAAAATTTGAAATCAGAAAAGCTCAAAGACATAGATATAATAATAAAAGTAATCATTAATCCCACACTGATATTTGGATGCTTTGTGAAAGACATTTTTTCTCCCTAAAGGAATCCGACTTTGACAAAGTCTATCCCCAAACTATATCTAAAAGGGAACACCAGAGGAAGATCACAGTTTTGGCTCTGAGGTATTGAAACACACATACCCTGTACAATGCTGACAGTTCTCATTAGACATAAACAAACCACACACACTGGAGAAGCACAACCATTTGTGCTTCTCCACAAATGGTTGTGGCACTGAGGTATGTAATTTTTTCACCAGGGTCTTCATGAAGTGTTATTATGACTGTATGTGATGCAATTAAACATGTTCTCCAATATCACAGGAAGCATGAACTTCACAGACCTTTCGATAAAGACTTATGGCACGACATCAAAATCCATGGCTCCAAAAACAACCCTAGCTAGAGTTAATAACTCAGCCTATGTGGCCAGTTCTTGAATGTTTTAATTTAAAAGAAAAAAAATTTAAATGCCTAGAAGTTAACATGAAATAAACAGAATTGCAATGGGTACAAATTTTCATTTACTCTTTCAAGGGATAAACATTTAAAAGTATTATCATCTGAAATAAAACTACTTCTCCATATTTAAGAAAATTCAAGACACTATATAAATTAAACCAATGCAAAGAAAAACAAAGTTTTATACACGTAACTCTCCCTTTCCCCCCCTTTCAATGCTTCAAGGTGACTAAGAAATCTTGTATTTTCATGTCTTTCAACTCAGTGGAACACTTTCAGAAAGATATAAACAATCATCTCAAAGCAAACTACTACCATTTTTACATGCTTTGACTTTCAACCCATTGCAAGAATTTACCCTAGGAAAAAGACTGTGATATTTAAAGATATTCACAACAGTGCTAGGTAAAAACATGGTAAGATATACTCATAAGTATCATATATAATACTATCAAACATGTAGATACTAGGTAAAGGTGTGAAAAGTAATCACTGAAATGAATGAATTTGCAATTCATGTGTGTGAGTGCAGGGAGTACTAAAGACTAAACCCAGGGGGTTTGTACCGAGCTACATACATCCTAGAGTTTTGTTTTTTTTTTTTTTAATTTTGAGACCAGGTGTTGCTAAACTCCTAAAATGCCCAAGCTGGATTTGAGCTTCCCTTCCTCCTGCCTCAGCCTCCCCAACTGTGGTGTGTGCCACCATACCTGGGCTCTTCACAGTTCTTTAATGTCATTTCTACTGGTATTTCTTCAACTGAAAAAGATGTATATATGAAAACATAGAAGACTAGAAAGCTTAAAATGTCACCTAGCTACAACTAGTGACTGAGATTGTATTAGGCTGCATGGATGTGTAACCTAGATGGGATTGTACACTGTGGCACTGGCAATGTGTGCCTTTGTCCTCTATGAGCACACAAGTTACAGCTGGCCAGATAAGGTGGTACATGCCTGCAGTTCCTACTCAGCAAGCTGAGGCAGGAGGGTCACTTGAGTTCAAGAGTACAAGATCAGCCTGCGAACACAATGAGACCCCAATGAAAACCAAAAAGTACATTCGCCACGTAATACTCAGTTTTGCTAAATCTAAGGTAGTCTTTTAAACTGAATTTGTTAAATCTAGAATTTTATAAAACTTAATTTTTGTTCTCACTCCTAATACTTTGCTGTGGTCAAGTCATTTATCCAATTTTTATC
Source organism: Dolichotis patagonum (assembly GCA_004027295.1). Taxonomy (NCBI): domain Eukaryota; kingdom Metazoa; phylum Chordata; class Mammalia; order Rodentia; family Caviidae; genus Dolichotis; species Dolichotis patagonum. The sequence continues at coordinate 40,776 of PVJX010007928.1, read as the reverse complement.
TCGATGTTTGACTTAATAGCTATCATCATCTACAGTTTCAAACAAACTGCTAAGGAGGAATACAAATTCAGGATCTCTCTCTCCCTCTCTCCCTCCCTCCCCCTCTGTCCTTCCCTCTCTCTCTCTCTCTTCCTCTCTTTTGGTTGAGCCTTCAACTTATCCATATTCAATACCAAGTGGTCTTTACTGTTTCCTTCTTCAGTTTTTTTCTTACAATAAATACTTGTTCATGACATGCCACAGACTCTGCTAGGTGCTGGGAATACTACAGAGAAAAAGCAGGCATGACTTTCTATAATGCATGCAAACACAGTAAAAAGCAATCTTCTGCCTGTTACTTAAAAACTGCTCTGCTAGGGAGATACAGTGTAGCCTAAAAACATGCAGAAAAGGCACATTCCCCTGACTTGAAAGTGATCAGAGAAGTCAGGCTCTCAGTCAGGTTCTGCAGAGGTGAGAGGAAGTAGCACCCATTTTATTGCCTTTTAGGACCCAAATGTTGGGTAGGTAGATCTAGAGTAATGGTACTAAAAAAGTAATGAGAAACAAGGCTGGCATACTCAGCAGAGGTCACAGCATAGTGAAGACTCCAGATTTTTTTTTTTTTTTTTTTTTTTGGGTACTGGGGATCGAACTCACGACTGCATGCTTACAAGACAGGCGCTTATGCTGCTGAGCTAAACCCCCAGCCCAAGACTCCAGATCTTAAGTGGAAAGCCACTGAACATCTATCAAGGGGCAAGCCACACGATCTGATTTTGTATTTTACAGTTTTCTTCCGGCAGAGTGTGTTGGTACATGTTTCTAATCCCAGCATTTGCAAGACTGAGGCAAGAAGACCACATATTGGAGCCCAACCTAGGCAACTTAGCAAGATCATGTCTCATATTGGAGCCCAACCTAGGCAACTTAGCAAGATCATGTCTCAAAATAAAAAATAAAAGGGGCTGAGAATATAGCTCAATAGAATGCCCTAGTTTAATCCCTATGTAGGAGACAGTGAAGGAGAGGGAAAGAGGAAGGGAGGGAGGGAAGAAAGATAGGTTGGTTTTCTTTTGGAATGCAGAAATGGAACTGGCAGCAAGACAGGGAACAGGAAGCAAGGGAACCAGTTGGGCTGCTAGACTTTCCTGACTGAGAAATGACTAATGTCTGAACCATGGAAGGCACAAAATGGAGAATACTCCGTGCCATTTACTGTACTAATGAACTGATAATGTGCTGCTAATGTGCCTTTAAGATGTGAAAGGGAAGGAAAGTGATCTAAAGGTATAACAGTATGTATAGTGTATAAGATAAATGACCATACTACTGAATTTCTGTTGGAATACTGAACAGAAGGATTTGCACTGTCAGTGTCTGAGTGTTTAGCCACTATTTATGCTTTGATTTTGTGACCTTAGCAACTATTTTTTAATATGACAATGAGTAATGTATCAACTAGCAATTCTACTATGTTAATTTTTTTAAAATTCAGTATTGCTCTACCCTTCTTTTCTGTTTTTCTATTTTAATTTTCTTTTCTTTCTTTGAAAAAAAAAGAGAACAAATGCAATAAAACAACCATTGTTAAATTTCTTTCATTCTATTTAAAAACCTATATTGTTATTGGTTTGAGTTTGCTGTTGTTGTTTATGTCTTTTGCTTTTTGTTTTTCTTTTCTGACTTTTCTCTTTTTAAAATTAAAAAAAAAAAAAGATGCCCAAAACATAGCCGCAAATTCTATCTGAAACTTTGGGTCAGAGGTCTAAAAACGAAGAGAGCCTTACTAAGTCCTGAGTAACAGTATGGAAAGAAAGGTCATCCAGGAGTGACATGGGCCTAGGAAAAAACACTGATAGACACTAATTAAGAGATGGGCAAAGAGGAGGAACCCACAGAGAAAGAAAAGCCAAAAGATGTGAAATCATGGACCACAGAGATCACTTCTAGGAAGAAGTGCTTAACAATACCCATCTGAAACCAAGTGTGGTCACAAATCCCTGGAATCCCAGCACTCAGGGAGGCTGAAACTGGAAGATCTCAAATTTGAGTCAAGTCTGGACAACTTCAGACTCTGGAGACTCTGTCTCAAAAAGTACAGCGGGGAACAAGGGATAGAGCTCAGTTGGTTCAAACTCAAGTCACTCCTCCCCAGTTGAGAAAGAATAACTACGCAGAACTAATTAGAATCAACCCAATCAACAATAAAACTATTGCAAACAATCCTGTAAGGAGGACCTCAGGAGTAATAATGTGGGTGGAAGCCTATATAGCAAAGCAAGCTGAATAATAATGGCTAAGAAGAAATGAAATATCTTAAGTCTAGCTCCACAGGAAATGTGATAGAACAGTACTGAGTGATGAGCGGGGGCTAGTTTTAAAGATGGAACAGAACTGGTCATATTTTAAAAAAAAAATGGCAGATAAAAGTTTGATAGTAGATGCCAGGCCTGGTGACGAATATCTGTAATTCCAGCACCCAGGAGGCTAGAGCAGAAGGAACGTTGTGAGTTCAAGGCCAGCTTGGCCTACAAAGTGCATTCTAGGCCAGCCTGAACTGCACAAGTGAAATCCTGTCTCAAAAAAACAAAAGACAATAAATAAATAAATAAATAAATAAATAAAAAAGTTGGTGGCAGACAGCTGAGGTGAACTTCATCGATGAAGAATGTGTCAAGTTCATCTGCAAAGCACAGTTGTAGCTAGGGTTAACAGGAAAGGGATTTAGAAAAGTGAAGCAGTCATTCTGAGGTGAAAGAAAGTTTCTAGGGAAGAAGGGCTGCTGAGCAGCATGGAAACAAGATGAAGTTGCAGATTGAGAAATGAAAGTGATCCTTTCCTCTGCCCAACAGTGTGGACATAGACTCTAAAGCACGTCCAGCCTCAGACTTTGCTAGGGTACACCTGCAAAGTCAACTGTATGAGGCAGCAAAGGAGAGCTGGACCCATATTGCCTTAAAAGAAAGGAAACTAAGCTGAGAGAAGAATAACGGAGGGCTATGTCCAATGAGGTAAAGAAACAGTAAGAATAGAGTGAGGGAAGGCAGTAGGAGAGTTCAGAAGAGCCCACAATCTGAGAAATTAATCCCCTGGGGCAGCCCTTTCCTCCTGTATGGCCCTCCACTCTGTTCTCTTCTGCTTTGACCATTTGCAATTCACCTTCCTATAACTGTGCCACTACCCTCTGGAGTATCTGCTCTATGATAACCTCGCTCCACCTCCCTGTGGAAACTGACTTTCCCGAAAATCCCCCTGCCACCCGTACAGTTCTCTGAAGAGGAATCTGCTTCTAACCCCAACTTGGATTACATATATTACTCTCTTCCATCCTCACATACCAACAGCAGCAGCCTGTATCCTGCAAGGGATTATCCTTTCACTGTCATATACTGACAATAATAATTTCAGTCATTCATGAAACATTATTGGTATTTGGCTTAGTCATTCCTTTCATTTTCAAGTTCTGATATCATGAATACCTTTGCAAGGGGTAGCATTATTAGAGATTGAACCCAGGGCCTTCACACTGAGCTCCATCCTTAGTCCTTTCTTGTATACCTAATTTGTGTCTCACTAAGTCTCTGAGACTGGGCTCAAATTTGCTATACTCCTTCCTTGGCCTCTCAGAGTGCTAGGATTAATAAGGATATGCCACCACCCCATCTAACACTTATTTATGTCAACAATCACCTCAAAACTGTCCATGCCCACTTGCTAAAAATCAAAAAGCTGAGCTCCAAGAAATACTTAAATCCACTTGTGGTAGATTCATAGCAAGGGGCTCAGTCTGCCATGCTCCTAAAAATAAGTGAACTGAATTAAAACAGACTTAAAGAGTCATTATTTCTTATGACCAAACTTCCATCTTGATTACTCATGGCTTTTAAAGAACACTAATTTGGTAAACACAGTAAGAATACAACATAATTCATAGCATTTCTCTGCACTATTCTATCACCACAGTTCTATTTTTGGTAGGACTAGCTTGTGACATCTCAGTAATCTATATTTCTGAAGAACCAGTCTTCATTGAGTAGATCCCATCATCTTGACCCCACTCTTCTAATAGTCTCATCCCATAGCTGGAAATGTCACTCTTCTCCTTTTTAAATAATGAAAAAGAAATTTTAAAAAGCATTATGCTATGTATGTTAATTTTATACTTCAGATTTTTCTTACCTTATACATCCATTACATGGTCAGAAAGTTAACAACTTATCTTTCACATTATTAAATCAAACTAAGCAGGGCATGGTGGCACACACCTGTAATCCCAGCACTTGGGAGGCTGAGGCAAGAAAATTGTCAAGAGTTCAAAGCCAGCCTGAACTACACAGCAAGACAATGTCTCGGAAAAAAAAAAAGAAATCAATCCAAACAATTTCAACAGTGTAATTTTGGCCATAAAAATTCCAATCCAACCCTACTGGCATTTCAAATTGTTATAAAACTTGTATGATGCTCTAAAATGGATCACTTAAAGTCAGGGTCTGCTCTTCTAGCAAATATCTATACTCAAAAATATCTTATTCAAAAAATCATTATGCGATAAGAGTAATGATAAAGTGATGGAGTACCAAATACAAACTTCTTGGTAAATGAACGTTAATTCCTGAACTAATAGTGTAAGACTTTTGCCACATGTTCTGTTTAAGAGCTATTACATAAAATGGGCCACACAGATAACAAGTCATAAGTGCCCATACTACCAGCACATTGGATATGAAAAAATATTAGCATCTTAAATTCATGTGATAGTGTATGCCCATAATCCCAGCACTCTGAGAGGCTGGTGAGGAGAATCACCAGCTAGAGCCCAGCGTGGGCTCAAAATAAAACAATTTTTTAAAAAGGGCTAAGGAGTCCAGTGTAAAGGCCCTGGGTTCAATCCTCAATACAAAAAAACCAATCTCTAAATCAGTATTCATTTAGCTTTAAAAGGATATGAATTATTACTATGTTTAGTTCATTCAAGAGACACCAAAGGCATTCAGGTGGGCTGGGGATGCAGCTCAGTGAGAAGACCCTGGTGAATGTAACAAACACAGTGTAACATGCACACACAGGACAAGAACAAATCTAGTTTTTAAAAATGTGCACACCACAATTATAATATATTAATATTAACTGAAAGTAAAAACAGAGCACTTATATTTAGCTCCTGTGGTAGCTAGCTGTCTCTGGATTGTTCCCACCTGTGTAGAACTTTGGGAAGATATCTTCTTTCACTCTACATATATAAGAAAATTCTCAAGTTTTGTCCTCCCACTAAACACATACATAAACAATTACCAAGATAGTGTTTAATAAGGAAACGACAGATATAAAGTAGTAACTAAATTATCAAGATAAACAGCTTCTTCTGTCTTCAAAAGAAATAATGTAGCTACTTATAAGTTGTGGATCTACTTGGTAAGCATGAAGACTGAACTACTTGCAGCTCACTGGAGAAAAGTATCACACTGGATGACAGTGGCAGGTTAGAGATTAATATCTTAATCACTATTCATTTATCCTTCAAAACGTGCAAAGTATTGCTTTGTGCTTGGTTCCTTCAGCAAGAACATTAAAGACAACCTTAAAAAGACAAGTGGGACAGTTGTGGTGGTGCACATCTATAATTCTAGCACTCATGAGACTAAGGCAGGAGGATCGCAGTGAGTTCAAGGCCAGCCTGAACTACATAGCAAGAGCCTGTCTTAAAAAAATGAAAAGAAAACAAACAAAACCCCACTATCTCTTTTTCACCCAGACTTATACACTGTCTCTGCTCTGCTGTTAACAAGAGACATGGTCATTCTGATGAGACTTTTTAATGTCCTACATTAGGAACAGGAAGCCTATGACTTGTTCATCTGCACTGCTATTACTGTTATGGACATATCAAGATTACCACTGCTATTTGAAGGCTGGTCTGGAACTTGAGATCTTCCTGCCTCAACCTCCCAAATGGCTACAATTACAGGAATGTGCCACCATGCCTAGCATATTATAGCCTACCTTCTTAACCAGAAGGCAGGTGTGTGTGGGGGGGGGGATGTTCAGAATTTATAAATTTTTCAGGAGAAAAATATCTAAATAGTTTATCACTTTTATAAACTTTTTATCCAAGAGTACTTCAGACTTCTGTTTCTTTTATGTTTATACTGAACAATTACAAGCAATTAACAAAAATAAAGCTATTTTCAGATACACTGGTATAGTTGCCTAAACACACTGGTTATAGAAGTTACCTAGGAGTTATCATTAAAAAGATTCCTGAACCACATTTCAGATTTACCAATAGAATCTGAAGTCTGAATTTTATAAGTACCCTGGGTAATTTTTACACTCAAGCAAAGTTGAGGAAACACTGTAGCACCCCAGGGAAGGACAGTAAACTAGAAATCCACTGACTGATCCAAATCAGTTCGTTTCGTAGAGTACTTCAGCTCATCACTACTAACATAATGCTGGTTAGCATTCCTGAGGGCTTACTCTGTGCTGTGCCTGTACTAAGCACAATGTATTATTTCACTTGATCTTAACAACATTCTTTTGAGGTAGATACCACTTGTTATGGTTTATATCTGGATGTCTCCCCACAGCCTCACATTTATAGATGGGGCTTTTGGGAGGTACTGGATCATGGGACCATGACACTTATCACTAGATTAATCCACTATTGAGTTTATGGCTAAATGTGATGCTGAGAGATGAATCCTGGTCAGAGGAGATAGGTCACTGAGGGTGTGATATGGAAGGATTTATCTCTCCTGATCACCCTTCTATTTCTGCTTCATGCCAAGAAGGAACTTTACCTCTGCCATGCTGCCTGCTCTTCTTGGAGCCAATTGACTATGAATGAAACCTCTGAAACTGTGAGCCAAAATAAATGTGTTTCCTCTTTAAATTGTGGTTATCAGGTACTGCAACAACAATGAGAAAGTAACTAGACACTACTTTTATCTCAGGTTTGCAGACAGGAAAAACTGACATTTTCATATAAAAACACCATTCAATTCCTTTGAAAAAAGAAGCAAGCTACTGCATCTTGAGTTATTACTGACATGACTTTAAATACAGTGGAGCTTTTGACCTGGACTGAGATGCTGATATTGATTACAAAGTGAACATCTGGATAGTTTGTTCAGTGACTTTCTATTTAGTTTTGAAGGAACAGAAAAGCACTAGGTTAACCATTAGAACATTTACCTTAGAACAATTGTGCGTATTATTGTATAGTGATCTGAGGAACTTTTGAAGATCATTATGTAAAATAACCCTACCACCTTGTTTTGAAGGTCTATACTGTCAGTGTTCTGGGCTCTTTGCTATTGTTGTTTATGTCTTTTTCGTTTCTTGTCTTTCAAGGAATTTGTTTTGTTTTGTCTTGTTTTGTTCTATTTTTCCCTCTGATACAGAAAGGATAGGTATACATGTAGAGACTCATGCATGTGTAGAACTTTATGAGAACTGATAATACAATGCACGATGAAATGAACAGCTATTCTGAAGAAAAAGAGACATTATGGTATCCAGTACTGATTCCGTAGCATTATGATGTGAAATCCAGCAATACTATTATTCTTTGTTCAGAGTGATTTTAGTCTGTTTTGTTTTAATTTCAACATACATGAAGGTATGGACAGCTATTTTGAAGAGAATGAGAGATATTATGGCAACCCTTGTTGACTTCCTTATTGTCTGGTCTTGAAGACCTAAAATGCCTTCATCATCCTGTTCTGATCGGTTCTATACTATGTTGTTTTGTATGAATTCACTGTATGTGAAGATATGGACAACTATTTGGAAGAAAACAAGAGACAATATGATAGACAGTGAAGATCTCCGGTTGTCTTGCTTTGAAATCTGTGTCTCTTACATTGTTATTTTATGATCTGTTTTGTTATGTTTAATTTTACCCTCTTTAAAAATAAAATATATATAAGAATATTTACCTTATACTCAAACTTTAAAAGTAGTTAAGTCCTGAAATTCGTGGCAATTACAAATAATTTCTATTACTTTTTTTGTTATGACATTGTATGTATATTTAGCTTCACATACATTCCAACTATAAATAAGGTTCAATTTATTATTCACATTCCTACATTGTCAGATTTAAAGGAAAAACTACTTTGAAAGAGTAAAAAAATGGCTTCATTAGAAATTGTCAAATGGCACAGGAAGCTCAATAGTGGTGACTATTTCCTATGTCCTAAACAAAAATTTACACACAGTTTATGGTCCAATATGTACATGTACTCTCTATGTATGGTAGAGAGTTAACCATTAACCATAGCCTAGAGATAGTATTACACACATATACCAAGAAACTATTACACATATATACAAAAAGATACAAGAAATGTTAATGACAACATCATTTAAGATACAATCCTAAACACCCAACAAGATGATGCTTAAACTGTGATATATTTGTGCAGTGGAATACTAAGTAGCAATGGGGGGAGGGGATCACTGAACTAGACCCACACCTAACAAGCATAGAGCCAGATGTCATGGTGGCACTGTAATGCCAGGACTCAAGAGCCAGCCTTATAGAGTGAGTTTAAGTCCAGCCTAAACTACATAGCAAGACCCTGTCTCAAAAGAACAAAAAGCACAAAGCTCATAAAATGTTAAGCTAAAAAAGGCTCAGCAACAACCCTACCCCTCAAAAAAAAAAATAAGTTGCAAATGATTACCTGAAATGTGGTTACCAATTAGTTTTTCATTAATTAATACCAAGGTCTCTTGCACAATAGGCTAGTAAGGACTAAAGTCTGATAGCCAATTAGATACATAACAAGTGGAAGTAGAACTATACAAAGAAATACATAGGAATACCAAACCAATACCAAATTTAGGACAGCTCTAGGATAGTAAGAGTAACAGATGGGCTGAGAGTTGAAGCTATACAGGTACATCCCTCCTTACATATGTTTGCCACATTGTAGTCTTAAGAAGAATAGCAGTAGATCCCTGAGTGTGATGTTTTAGACAAGCAAGCTAACAATTATACTGAGCCTTCCATATCCACAGACTAACTTCTAATAGAAAATATTAGGGAAAACCTGTACCTGTATTGAACATGTACACACTTGTCACTGTTCTCTACCATATAACTGTATAAAACATTTACAGTGCACTAGATATCACAGGTAATCTAGAGATCATTTAAAGTACACAGAGGCTATTCGTAAGTTATGTGCAAAATTCCAGAACCAATGACCCATGGATACTAAGGACAACTATACTTAAAGCTGAAAATGTGAGTGCTTTCCTGAAGCTAATAACTTTAATGATGTCATAAAGACCTCAGAGGATCTCTACACTATTTGATCGAATCAAATGAAATCACTGGGTTTTAGTAAATCGAAAAGTCTAGTATTAATGATTCCATATGCAACTACTATTAACAATTCTCTATATAAAGAGCAAAATTCTGTGACATTTACTTTTTTCTGAAAGAATTTATAACAGAGTTCATATTCAAGGGAACGCTAAGGGAACAGGGAAAAATTGAAATGTAATGGATCACTTAATGTCAGTGGAGAAAAAATAGGCCATCTAGTATACAGATGTCACAGCTTAGAAATATATATTGTATAAAGTGTGGTCAAACTACTGTCCTTGGATACAAAGTATTAATTCTTTTCAAAGTATTTACAGTATTAATAAATCCTTAAATGTGCAGACACCCCCCTCCTTGGGCAAACAAGTATTTATTTATGTAAAAACCAAAGTCCAGAGAAGAAATGACTGATCCAAGATCAAACAGACCAGCTAGCTATTAAAAAAAATTTTTTTTTAATTTTTAAAAGACAAAAACTAAACCCAGGTCCTATTTCAAAACTAACCACAATAAATTAATGAGAGATTCAATAAGTGACTTCTCAGTTTAATTCAAAGATTGTGAGGGGAAGAATTCAGGACAACAATCAACAGTGTTCTGTTTTAATATAGAAATTTCTAAGCTATAACATTTTTGTAACATAAAAATTTGTTTTTCATAAAAATATTATTTTAGACCAGGCACAGTGGTACATACTTGTAATCTAAACTACCCGGAAGGGTGAGGCAAGGGGACTCACAAGTGCAAGGCCAATCTGGAAAATTTAGTCAGTCCTAACTTTGAAAACTTTTTTTTTTTTTTTTTAAAGACCGGGGGTACCAGATATGGTGTTGCATGCTAATAATCCCAGGACTCAGAAGGCAGAAAGATCACCACGAGTTCACTACCAGCCTGAGATATATAGTGAGACCCTGCCGCCCCCACCCCCTAAAAAGAAAATAAAATAAGGTCTGGGGTGTAGGGCAGTGGCAGAGTACCCTTAGGTTCGATGCCCAGTACTGATGGGGAAAAAAACGTGTGAAGTAAGTGATTCAGCTACTACATTAGTGGATAAAAAACCACGCAAATAATCCTTCAAAAACACTAAAGAAGGTCAGGTGAGATGGCACATGCTTGTAATCCCAGTATTCAGGAGGCTGAGGCAGGAGGATTGTCCTAGTTTTGGGATAGTGAGTTCAAGGCCAGCCTGAACTACATAGTGAGACCCTGTCTCAAAAAAACAGAAGAAAAGAAAAAAAAGCTAATGAAAATACATATTCTAAAAGCAGTGTTTTCTCATTCCCTTCGCCTTTTATCTTATATACTAGAACTTAAAAAAAAAAAATTTAAATTAGAATGTTTCAGAAAAATACTGAGAAAATTTGAAAGCATCAAGAGGTTTCCAAAGGTAATTACAAGGTTTGTGCTTTTTTAAAAAAGAGAAGTATCACTCTTAAAAATAATTACAGAACCAAGAAAAATAATACAAGACAGAATAGAGAGATATTTTGGAGAAAACAGTCAGAAAGTGAAAAGACAAAAGGGGACACTGGAGATTTCACCCTTGTGAGCAGAAAAGCAGCAGCAGCAGTGCTGCAGAGAAACAGCACTGTCAAGAGTTTAAAGCTCCCTATCAAGCCATGAGCCTGCTATTCAGCATCAAGTGGGGGAAGGCCTGGCCAAAGAATGTCAAGGTATCTGGACTATTGAGGCACATTGGGCATTTTTAATCCAAGAAATATGCCTTCTGCCATCTGATGCCTACAATTAATATTATTATTATTATTACTATTATTAATACCACTGCTTCTTTCTGATTAGGAGAGATGAAAGACATGCCACCCACATCTTTTCAGTTATACACGGCGGCGTGGACATCACATTCATTCAATGCCAGGTGGCTCTGGTATGGTTTGCTCTCCTCAGCAGGGTCCACTACCAGGAGAAACAACTGCTGGGTCACATGCACATTATATCATTAGAGAAAGAGTGGGAGGAGACCAACCTGCCTCTGCATTCAGCTCCTCTGGAAGCCCGCTGGTCCTCCAGGTAGCTCCTGTGTCCTGGCCGCCTACAGAATTAGTGTGTTCTTGAACTACTGCAGCCGCCAATAAATTGTCCACATTTACCACTTCTGGGTCAGAGCTGGTGTCAGATATATCATAATGAGCTACAACTGGAGGTCCATCTAGGGAGGAAAGAAAATGTATACTTGTATCTAACTTGTGGGGTAAAAAATAATTCTGAAACTAAGAGTCCTCTAAATGCCAGTTGCCTTTACCTTATTGGTCTATCTGACTAGAAAAGCTATACTTGACACATCTAATATTTTGGACATGATGTGAAAGTGGAAAAGATAACCTGACCTTACAAAGATGAAGGACACATTTTGAAAGAAGGAAAAAGAGTTATGAAGAACAGAAGACAACAAGACTATATCAAACAATGTTACACTGAATTTCCCTCATACTCCTACAGCAACAGATTAAGAAAAATGGGATGATTCCACAAAGAAAGCGAAACTGACTTTTTAAAGGAAAAAAACTGACATAAATTGTTAACACTATTATTTTTAAGAGAATAAATCTAGTTCTTTCTCTTAGCACTTAAAAGTTCCTAGTAGAGGCAGAGAAGAAAATCAAATATATATTTTTCTACTTACTAGAAATAAAATTAACATGAGAGCTCTACTTAAAAATTTCCAGTAAAGCCTTTTTAAAATAACAGGAAAGTTATACACATTATAACATTCTACAAAAAGACAATATCCTCAAACCCCATCTTCAGGACTATGCTCCCCATGTTTTGTGAGTTATATTTATATTTTCTTTTCCCTGAGAAAGATAATCAGCTTACACTCCAAATAAATTATATGCAATATCTTTTCGAGACAAGGTTTTACCATGCTGCTCAGGCTGGCCTTGAACTCACTTTGTAGCCCAGGCTGGTCCTGAACTCCTGGCAATCCTCCTGCCTCAGCCTCCCAAATGCTGGGATTACAGGCGTGCGCCACCACGCCCAGCCTATGATACGCAATCTGATGAGTGATTTTAGATGAAGATATTAAAATTCTTTCTGGAAAAATAAGAGATCCTTCCCATGCCCAAGTGACTCTACCTAGCTGAAAAAGGTAAAGCTGAATTCCAAAGTAATTAAACTGTAGCAATTCATGCTTAAAATAAACCAATATTCATGCTTGTAAAATAGATACATGCTTTAAAATGCTAATGATAACCTTTTCCTGGCAGCAAAAGCAGAACTAAAATTTCATTCAAGAAATCCCTCTACCACCCCCATTTTAGAAAAAGCTAAAATAAGTGCTGAGGACGTAGCTCAATGGTGGAATGCTTGCCTAGAATAAAGCTAAAAAAAGGAATGATGTCTCTCTTTCCGTAGTGCTTTATGAAGTGCAAGCAAACCATTTATTTCCAAGATTTTAACGCATCACCCAATAAATGATTAAACATACCTATTTTATAAAACTTTTGACCAGGAAGAAATACATATGCCAATGAATCATAAAAATATAACAATTTAATACATGTATCCATTAAACTACTACTGGACAAAAACATGGTACACACCGGGGTTTTCATTTCCAAAAACTAAGCTCCAAAACTACAGGTTTATATAACAAGATTTTAAAAATAAAAATGACCAAACATAAAAGCAAATGAATTGTTAGGTGCCATAGTATAAAGAACAGACATGTCACAATATGAAATTCTGACGATCATGATAATTTTAGTTGACTATTATTTCCAGTTCCTCTAATAGGGTAGATCAAGTTCATGAAAGACCATAAAATTTAACAAAGTGGCCTTGGTTTCAGCTGGTAATGAATTTTGGTTCACGGGGGGGGGGGACCTCATGTTTAAAGTTTTCTTTTCTAAAAAAAAAACGAAAGCTGCATCATTCTATAGTTTTCGTCAGAGTTCAAAATGATTATTATGGAATCAAGATACTGTGTGATGTCGAAATACTTAAGAGCAGAATATATGAAGGCCAAGTACAATATTGACTATTTGACCATACGTTCTATTTTTCAAAAGGCTTTGTGGTTTTGTCCAAGTGTTTGCAATAAATTAGCAATTTATTTTAAAATTTGTATCATTAACACCATTCAGAGACTCTTGCCTCACATTCCCCACCTATACCCCCAAATTGAAGCAAAAGGTCAACAGTCAAGTCAAAATTGTACCACTCCTACATGTATAATCATGCAAAAAAGTATATGTGTATATATACATGCAGAGTGACATCACCTACCCATGGCAATAACTTCTCTGAAAGTCTTCATCAGTAGAAAATACAAGCATAAACTTGTTATCTGGCTTCATTCTTGTATCTTCCATATTTCCAAACAGCATACCTTATAACTTAGCTTAAATTTAGTATTTATCATAAACAAAGCAAATTTTTCATACTTTAAGTATACTTAACAGTTAAATTATGACTGTCAGTCTTCATTTCCAATATATTCAAACAATGACAAGTCAGTAATATAAAAATTTCAATAAAGGAAGGGAATGGTGGCCTTTCTAACTCTGTCTTTTAGTAAAAAACCAAATTAAACATTCTGTGTTCCAAGGTCATTCTAGACCTATATTAGCGAACCAAGATTGAACAGAGTATTTTAAAGCAGCATGTGTCATCACAGCCTGTACTCTAAACCCGTATATAAATATTAACTGAGGGTGAAAAGCTGTGATATTCTTTTAAAATGAGATTCTTTCCACCCAGAACTATAAGACAGGTACAATTTAGCAGTTTTTAATATACTTTTAAAAAGAAGCATCTCTTGAAAGGGAAAAATAACTCAGATCACGGAAGAGCTATTATTCAACCCATTATAGGATAGAACAAACCTATGGCTACTACTGTTGCTCTCAAAGATTCTTCTATGCAGTTGAAACAACTGTGCTGCTACTAACAAAACTGTTTGACTTTGAACAACATCAAAATAGTCACTTCAAGTAAAGTTATTCATGGAAACACTTCCAGTCTCAGATTTACCCATTAACATAAGCACATTCCATGCTTATAACACATAAGGTTAACTAAACTGCACATTTGCCTATGTGCCAAATCTGCTGTCTGTCACGGTTCTAAGACAAAAATTTTTAATCCTAAACTTTGTAGGTTTTCTATAATCATTAAAGCATCACTCTAGAAAGTAAATTTTACACTAGTTATTTGTGATTAATCCAGATGCTCTTTCTCCTGATTGAAATCTTGATTTTTTTTCTACTTGTTACAAATACAAAGCAAGAAAAATAAGCAATCCACCAAATACTTTTTAAGAACATCAACTCATACATTTTATGCTATGTCTGCACCCTCATTAATCTGTATGAGGTCCTTTAGCTGCAATAAAGGGGTTAGAGAAATCAGGGTAATAAAGATAAAGTTGTTCTCATCGTAGAAGAAATGAGGAACACACAGGATAAGAATGGCACTAGCATAGGAAGTACAGATTTTTGGCAGCAGGTAACACAGGTTGAAGCTGTAACTACACTCTCTTAGCTATATGACTTCATTCCACTGCTCAGTTTTTTCACAGGTTATAGTGTGCGTTCAAAGAATACAAGACTTCAAATACTGGTCCACTGCCCCACCTTTCCACTCAGGTAGTACTGGCTCACTCCACTTTTGGCTTCCTTTTGCACATACACTCTGCTGTATACCACTGCCTGGGTTGGTGCCTTATGTTTCCCCTACATAGAGATTTTTTTTTTTTTTTTGTACTAGGGATTGAACTCAGGACCTTGTGCTTACCAAGCAAGCGCTTGAACCACTGAGCTAAATCCCCAGCCCCCCTGTTTCCCCTACATAAACCCAACTAGTTAAGCAATTGCTTTGCTAGGATTAAGTTAAATGAGATCATCACAAATACGGCTTTTACATTTTTGTTTGAAATTATGATGTGAGCTTGTATCTATTCATCCAAAAACATCTAAAAACCAAACAGGCCATTCTGGCTTAGGCTACACTTGGCATCATCTTTTGTCTGCAGAGCACTGCCAATTTTCAGGCTACCATTCTACCTTTCCTTGGACCAATGAATTCCTCTGTGCCTCAAAGATACACAGAAACACTGCACCTCCTCTCTACTGCTACATTATTGTCCAAGGAAAGGTAGAATAATTACCACTATATGGTTTGTTCCTTTGACTTCCCCCTTCTAAACCAGAGAAAATTCCTTCCTTTCTCTTTATTACCGTGATTTCTCCAATCCCCTTATTGCTGCTAAAGGACCTCATAGAGACACCTTCTTCCAGCATCAAAGGGTTCAGAGGGAGCGGTCAGTCATCGCACTTAGTTTCAATTCAGGTAAGACTCAAAAATTTAGAAATCACCTACCCAAGGACCCAAGAAGGCAAAATGTATATGTGTACATGTGTGCATGGTTTCAGGTGAGGGAATGGTATGTGAGCACAAGGAATACAGAAGGAAGCAAATCTCTAATTTGCATTTTAGAATAAACTACTTAAGAAAATATATGTTTCATTACACAGTAGACTATTTACTAAATACTACTAAAATGAAAGATCTAATGTGTAAATATTTAGGAGAATGTGCTGTATATTCATTAGTAAGAATCAAAAATTGGAAATACATGCATAATTTGAATAAACAGAAAACACTGTCTGAGCATCTCAACTCTAGAAACAGTATTAATAGAAGACAAAGCCCAACATGGTGCTGCACACCAGTAATCCCAGCACTCAAGCGGTTGAGGCATGAGCTCAAGTCCAGCCTGACCTATATATAGTAAAAACTCTATCACAAAAAACAAAACACCATAGAAGACAAAACTCTACATAGAAAAGTGGTATCTCCAAAAACCTCTAAATATCAAAAACTGCATGTTTTCTTCAGAATAACATCAAGCCATTTTAGTAAAAAGAAAAATGTATAGGATGGGGCCAGATGGAAAGAAAATACAACAGTATGCAATGAAATTTTGTGTTTACACTAGGTGTGGTGACACATGCCTGCAATCCTAGACTGAGGCAGGAAGACTGCTGAGGGTTCAAGGCAGCCTGGGCTACATAGTGAGTTCAAGGTCAGCCAGAATTACAAAGTGAGATCCTGCTTCAAAAAAAAAAAAGAAATTTTATGTTTACAAGTTAAAGCCTTTTCAAAATAAAGTTGAATCAATGTGGTTTAAATGTTTTCCATTATACTCAACTCTTAAAAATTTTAACTTTTAAAGTTTCCAACATGAAAACAAAGTTTTAGGGGTTGCAGTTGTTCCTACATTGATAAATGTCAGGTCACTCTGTCCACCTAGAAAAGCTATCTATATTGATGAGCTCATTACGATTTTGAAAGGATCAAGGAAGATGTGAAAGAAACAGTCAGTTTTCAAAGTAGTTGAAAAGCTGATTAAAAGAAAAAGACCACTTATCATTCTACCACTTAAAAACTCTGAATCAAATGAAATTATTTACTTATATCATGTGGTTAAGGAAACCAAGACATAAAAAATAAGAACATTTGAAGAGGTCACCACTCATGGACCCACTGCTCTTAGTACAAAGATCTATAGAAAACAAAACTAAAACATCCGTACTACATATACCAAAGAGGAGCACAAAAATGAGATACTCAATAGATTAAACATATTTGCATGTCTATGCATCTTACTAAAGATTCTTCATTCCAACATTTGATTACTTCTTGGACTAGTCATAGGGTAAATTTCACCATTTGCCAAATTTTCAATTTTTAATAGAATAACTTAGTATGATGTAACTTAAAAGGAAAAAAATCTTGTTTTATGTTCATGGTGGCATTTCACTTCCACTTTCAATATGGCAACTTCAAAACTAAAAATCAGTTAAAAACTATCATGTAAAATCTATTATTCATTCTTCAACCTACAAACTCACACCAACTTATTTTACTACAGACAAGTCAGTTTCTTGACTCACAACCACCTATTATGAACTGGTAGAAAATCATGAATATAAAACTGCCCTCAACAGAGTAACAAAAACACTTGTCTCAAAATTTTTATTTATCTAGTTTATTATACTTCAGATGCACAGATGAATAAAACACAAATGAAAATGCAATAAAATAAAAACAGTAGCATTCTTTCCAAATCTTAAACAGCTATAATATGAAGGACTTCATTACCAAAAAAATACACTTTTTCGTGGATTAGCCCTTTTCCTGTGACTCAGACCTTTTTCATATTATTTACAGCTCATAAATATTTTAGCTTCTAAACAAACTAAATTGTACTATTTCTTACCTGTAGTAGGATTAAAGGCATTATATGCCATTCTTAAAGCAGATTTTAAGAAGAACAAAGACAAAGATTTTATGGATCAAAGAAATTTATTTAATAATCCTGTAAATTGAATAAGTTTGCTGGAATTATCTTAATACTAAATTTCCTGAAATGTGGTACTGTACAAAATCTTTTCACCACGCCCTCATCATACTGTTCAAATAATTTTAAAAAGGAAATTTAAAAATATAAACCAAATAAATGTAACAATTACAATAACATTATCAGTTCACCTTTTGCTAAGTTAACTTGCCCATAATAAGTTATTCTTTTATTTGCAGGTGGTGGTTCTCATTATGTAGTTGGGGCTGATCTTGGAACTTGCTAGTAGCAACCCTGGCTCGCCTCAAACTCCTGATTCTCCTGCCTCAGCTTCCAAAATGCTGGGATTACAGGTATGTGGCACCATGCCCAGCTTCTATAATTTACTGTTCTAAATAGATACCAATAAGCGCAAAATCTGCTTGCTATCTTCCCTATACCCTTAATGTAACTGTACAAAGTTACATTGACAAAGTCAATTGCATATTAAAATGAAAACTATCAGGAGTATCAACTTAAGATACATTGTTCAATAAAATGATTCATTTTATATAGTTTACTTCATTGACAAGCAGACTTACATCATTTTAAATGATTTTTCAAATAGATTTTATTTAATAAATTTTCTGCAAATTAAGAGGCCTATACCCAAAGGCCTCTGCTATACAAATAAAAGAAATAAACAAAATGCATTTTTTTATACTGGGTGGGTACTGGGAATTTAACTCAGAGAATGTTAAGCTGCAGTATATTACTAACCCTTTATTTAATTTTATTCTGAAAAATAAAATTTTTTAAAAATTCTGAAGCAAGGTCTCCTTAAATTGCCCAGGCTGGCCTCTAATTTATGATGGATCCCCTTGCCCCACTCCCTAAATAACTGGGATTACAAGGACACAGTCCCAGGCTTGGCTACTTCTTGCATATTCTTTTATTGAGTATACCAGTTAAAAACATTGTTAAAGCCCTGAATCTGCCATATGTGATGGTACACATCTGTAATCCCAGTACTAGGAGGCCAAGAAAGGAAGATCCTAGGAGTTCAAGGCCAGCCTAGGCTATAAGGAAATTTCAAATCCCTCCTGGATACATAGTAAGTCCCTGTCTCCACATACATACATACATACATACGTAATTTTTTTAAAAGTCCAAAATCTTTCTTAATTAAAAAAAGCTTTTTCTCCGGCTTAATTACCGTCATCATATTTACATATGAATAACTTTTTGTTCCACATAACTTCAGGAAACAGTGAATGGATATCAGACTAATGATCTGAATTCACTAGAATCACTGTGGACTACAACATAATTTGTTTCCAGCCACTTGACAAATATAACATTAATGAACTTCAGAATTATTTTATAATTCTAATGATGGGCATGCATGTGCACATACATATACATATCCCTGAGGTTAGGATCAATGAACAACAAAAACCCAGACTAGCTTCTAAATTTCTAAATTAAAAAAAAAATCCATGCAAAATATTATCAAGATTTTAATTTTATATATTATATTCTAAATCAAGATTTCATTTTTACTTTGAAAGTTATACTCAGTTTTAATAATGCATTTAAAATATGCATCATCAATAATAATTAATACTGTCTAAGGAGTGGCTTAAATAACCAGTTGTTCTAAACTGCTAGTTAAATTCTCCTAAAATGATTAGGTATCTACTATCTTACAACAATGAATACAAACTAGGCAGAAAACAGAATGCAAGGAGATTAGTAGAAAATATATTTATCTTTAGTGAAAGAATAATGCCCTTTAAATGCTACCAATTAAAGAAATATACTATAGCAGTCAGGAAGAGATATAATTTGTTTTCTAACATTTTCTAAGCCTTTCTTTACATTGGTCAGGGTTTTTTTGGGGGGGGGGGTTTAACTTGTTTTTAAGCCAGGATCTCATTATGCATTCCAAATTGGCCTTCAACCCACTATGTATCCCATGCTGACCTTAACCTTGCAGTGATCTTCCTGCTTCAGTATCACAAGTGCTGGAATTGGGGCTGGGGATTTAGCTCAACGGCATAAGTGCCTGCCTTGCAAGCGTGTGGTCGTGAGTTCAATCCCTGGTACCAATAAAAAAAAAATTAAAAAAAAATAAGTCTTTGACCACAAGTGCTGGAATTACAGGCATGCACTGCCACATCTATATTTTTTTTAGAATAACTTTTAAAGCCTAAATCTTAGTCCTTTTAATTCTGTATCCCATGGAGAAAAGCTATAAGTGAAATAATCACATGACAGATTAAATAGAAATCTCATGGGCACACATTAAATCAAACAGCCCAAGACATAGGATTATATTCTTACATAAAAAGTATTTCAGCCATGTCTGGATTAGTACTGTAGATGGAAAGATATTTCCTACCAGCGTTAAATAGTCTGCATATCCAAACAGCTCACATTATGCATTTATCATCTTATAATTCTAGGAAAACTAAAGGAACTCAACAGAAAAAGAAGTCTCTAGTAGGCACTTAAACATTAGTTACATGAAAATGACATCACATAACCCAAAATTAATTCTTGCCAGTATCAATACATGTAATCTGAAAAATACAGACATTGCCTCAATGAAGAATTCAAAAATCTCTGATGGTACTTCTTTAAATGTTCACACACACAAAAAAAAGTCCACAATACAAAAACAAATTATTTTGCAGGAGAAATTTTTGCATTTTGGAAAAGATATTATTGTTTTAAAGCAAAATCTATTGTTTTTCAAAACAACAATCCTCAAGACAGTAACACACTACTTTCAAGGCACTGTACAAAGTAATAAAAAAATTTTGTATGTCTCTGCCACAAAACTACTGTAAAGTTAAACTCTGAAACCATAAAACATCAAATTTACTTTAGTTTTTTTATTTGTTTTTGTTTTGTTATACTAAGGATTAAACCTAGGACATTCCTACTGAGCTACATCCACAGCCTTTTTTATTTTTGAGACAGGGTCTTGCCCTTGTTGGGCTTCAACTTGTAATCCTTCTACTTCAACTTCCAGAGTGCTGGGATTATAAGTATGTACATACCACCATGCCCAGCTTAGACTAAATTTTAATGTTTTGGTATGTGTTCTCCATAAATCTATGTATAATGGTGTTTTTGCTTTTTACCAAAACCTCTGCTTCCACATCTTTATCCAAAATTTCGTAGAAACAGCATCCCAAAATTGCTAGTGTTTAACACCTTTTCAAATATCTAAAATGTTATACTTATCTTGAATGTCAACTATCAAAACCTATGTTTGATAATCTATGCCAGTAAATTTTTTCATTTTTTTCTCAAGGGAAAAATTATCTAGAGCTCTTGCCCAATTATCCAATAATAAGAATTAAGATACCTTCACTCATCAGTAGTAATAATTTGTGTTATTCTTAAAGGATGAATCTTATGCTTAGTATACTAAATAGTTTTAAATGAAACAAAAAACCTACAAGTGCTTAAAATAGTTTATACATGTTATTACAATCATTATTAACATGCTAAAATTAAAGTGTATTTTCTTATGTCTAGAAGTCCATATCTAATAAATCTAGAAGGTAAAAATGGAGGAGGAAAAAAACCTTCCCATGAAAAACATCTCATCTTCAAGTAAGGAATGTATGTGAGTTAAAATTCAGGCATCTAAAACTAATATGCTCTTCTTACTGACATAAAGCATATGAACCAGTATATATGTATGCTGACATATTTAACAAATGTCAAACTACCATTTCAGAGAAAACCCCACCAACTATATATACTTTTAAGGTAAAAATATCTTGGTGTTCAAACTATGTCTTTTGGTCAAATGTGAACGTCAGAAACTCTCATAGCCATTACTCAGAGACCATGAGTCTGCTGTGTGTATGCATGTATATGTGCATGCACGTGTACATGTACACATGTGTAGTTTTGAGGGTGTTTGTCTGGCTCTGGAGACATGATCTTGTTATATATATATATAGCCCAGGCTGGCCTCAAACCTTCCATCCTGAGCTTCCCAAATGTACATAGGCCATTACCAAATTAATTTTTATAAGCACTATTAAATCAAAAGTGAGCACATTAAGAAGTGTTTCCCAAAGTTAATTCCAAATTCTCAGATATCAAATTCTGAAAGAGAAAAAAAAAAAAACTACATAGTTACTCTTCAATTCAAAACCAGAAAAAGAGCCAAGCATGGTGGCACATGCTTGTAATCCCAGCACTTGGGAGGCTGAGGCAGTACTACTGTAAATCCAGTGCCAGACACAGTGAGTCCAAGGTCAGCCAGAAGAAGTACATAGCAAGAGAGATCCTGTCTCAAAGAAATTAAAAACAAAACAAACAAACAAAAAACTAGGGAAAAAAAACTCAGCTCAGTCTATTACTATTAATTTACAAGGCTCAAATATTTTTGGATATAAAACTGAATCACAGGGTTAGGGATGCAGCTTGGTAGTAGACTCATGCTTAAGATGAGCAGGACCCTGGGTCTGATGTTCTACAAAGCAAAAAACAAACAAACCAAAACAACAACATCAAAAAATTACAGATTTCCTGCCTAAGGTTACTGACAAATATTAAGATAAATTAAAGCTCTTAATTATTTATATACAAAGCCAGTACTATATTGCATGCCTGCAATCCCAGCACTTGAGAGGCTAACCCAGGAGGACTGTAGTTTAAGGTCAGCCTCATAGTGAGACCCTATATCAAGAAACAAAGTTTATACACCAAACTCCAGATATACTACCTACAATTTCCTCTCAAAAACACAGAATTTTGGGGCAGGGATTTAGCTCAGCAGCTGAAGCACCTGCCTGGCAAGTGCAAGGATGTGAGTTATCCCAAGAAACACAGAATTAGATTTTAACTCAAACTGCAACTTCATCAAATAATAAAGTTAACTTTTTTCCATATTTATAAGTTATTAAAGTACATAAATGTGAAAAGAAAAGCTAAGTTTCTCTTGTAAGTACATCTGATAGAAAACATACTGTAAAACAAAAAAAAGTTATCAGCAGTGTGTGGTGGCACACTCCTGTAATCCCAGCACTTGAGAGGCTGAGGTAGGAGGATTGTTTTAAGTTCAAGACCAGCCTGGGCTACAAAGTCAGCCCAAGGCCAGCCTGAACTACATAGCAAGATCCTGTCTCAAAAAGACCAAAAAAATTTTTTTTTCATTAACAAATTTACATACGTTTATTGAAGATCTTTATTCCAACTTAGCTGTTTCTCACAATATTCCTACAAATCTTGAAAAAAATAAAATATCAGTATTTCCTAATAGTAGGCCGCACTTAAAAATACCTATCATGTAAGACTTCCAATCCTGTGACATTTCTTGCCTTTGATCCATTCTACAGGCCTTTAACATTTAAGTCATTTATTTTCAGTACAGATATTGAAAATGAAATTAACTAGTATATCAGCTAATAAAGTTAGTCACTAGCACTTTAAAAACCCATCCAATGCATATCCTCGATAAGCTGATTTGTCTTTATCCTCTAGAGGTATCCTTTATATCTGAGTATGACAATTTAACTGAAGGATGTGTGCCATGTTACCACCTTATTGAGCTTAAGTTAACGCTCACGATAAAAGTCCATCTATGTAGCAATGAAAAACAGGGTAGGCCCCTTTATATGAGGTTTCATTTTTTTATGATGCCAGTTATCTATAGCCAACTGTGATCTGAAAACAGTAAGTAGAAAACTGCATAAACAAATAATTCAGTAAGTTTTAAACTTCACACCATTCCAAGTAATATGATGGGATCTCCTGTCATCTACCTCAGGAGTGAAGCATCCCTTTGTCCAGTGGATCCACAATGTACTTCTATTAGTCTCTTAGTAGCTGTTCTAGTTAACAGAGCATCTCCATATCATGCTTTTTGTTCTAATAACCCATACATAATACAGTCCAACTCAAAGTCACAGTACATCCCTCACTCACCTCACTTCATCTCATTATGTAGGCACAGTCATCTCACATCATCGTAAGAGTGAGCATAGCACAATAAGATATTTTGAGACAGACACCATATTCACATTAACTTTAATTACAATATATTGTTATAATTCTATTTTATTATTGTTACTTTCTCACTATGCTTAACTTATAAATTAAACTTTATAATATGTAAGCATGTATAGGAAAAGAAACTTAGCATATATAGGGTTTGATACTATCCATAGCCTCAGGCACCTACTAGGGTTTTTTTGGTTTTTTTGGTTTTTTGTACTTGGGATCAAACTCAAGACCTCCCACTTGCAAGGCAGGTGCTTATGCCCCTGAGCTAAATCCCCGGCCTCCTACTAAGGTTCTTGGAACATATCCTTTGCCAATTAGGGAAGACTACTTCATTATTTTTTTCACGTATGATGTCAAATTATAGTCTAACCTACTTTCCTTACAATATCTTGCATGGTGGGCACAGAGGTAATATTTGCTCAAAAAGTAACACATTCTTTCTGTACACAAACACTATTTAATATTGTATTTTAATAAAGACTATCAACAAATTGATTCATTAAATGATGTGGAAGACTGATATAAAAACACTCATGTACTATGTTCATTCATGATCTTCATAGTAGAACTACATGATTTGAATCAGAAGTCAACAGTGTTTATAGAAAATAATTGTTAAGAGCTCCTCAAGTCATTAACTAGTTACCTATGGTTTCACTAGACTTCTAATTTTTATTTATGTATTTGGCATGATAAAAGCAATCACTCCTATTCTACAAATATGTTCCATAACCTACATTTTTGTTATGAACACCAAATAAATTCTGCTGCTTTGTCTTAAATACCTAATTTCTAAAAAAAAAAAAAAAGAAACTTTACTACTATACTTTTAAAAACAATATCAAAAGAAACTTCCAATGAGCAAAAGTATACTCCTTTTTACACAATCCATAAAGCAGATAGTTAATAACTTTGCTATAGATTCATAGGCTGTTCTGTAATGTTCCCATTTTCAGCATTAACTGGAAAAACCACTATGTCTTTGAGAACTCTAATGTACTGTCAGCATTTCAAAAAGTCACGTATGAAGCAACAAAGGGTTGCTGTGGTCATATCTGGCAATCAGGTATCTGCATGTAAGCACCTGATTGGATGATGGGAAATTGTTTGTCCGACTTAGTTACATTTTAAGTTCCTGGATTCCAGTTGCTGCTTGCTCTCTTCACCAGAGTCCAAATGAGTTAGCTTTTCCATCCACACGTGGAATTTCTCCTCTGTCTGCCTCTGCATGTTGGAAAAACAGCTCATGGCCTCTTCTAGGACACTACCTATGCAGTTCCTATCACAGACAGCACCTTTGTTAAGTAATCCTGGAATTTCCCTGAGCACTCCTTCAGATCCCACAGCACAACGGAAGTCAGCTTTAAAGACATTGAGGCCATTTGATAATACATTATTAATAAGGAAAGTGATTTTTATTAAAATATGCTTACTCAGGAAAGTGACATTTCTTAGAAAAGCTTGACAGAGGGGCTGGGGACATAGCTCAGTGGCATAAGCACCTGCCTGCCAAACGCAAAGTCCTGAATTCAATTCCAGTTTTTTAAAAAAAGCCTGACAGATAAAGCATTGAGAAGTAGTATTTAAATTCATTAACCAAAAATAACAATTATAAGACAAAATAATAAAATAACTAAAATGACTTTACTATTTTTCATAGCTTCACTATATCTGCCTAAGAGCATGTATTCTGTTAACTACATAGCTGACTAATCTTGAACAGTGGTTTCCAGCCTTTGGTAAACATAGAAACCTAGAGTGGTTTAACAATAACAATAGCTGGAATGGTTTCAAGGCATCTGAGGTTTGTTTAGTGTTAAGCTTCACAGGTGATTTTAACATATAGACTAGGTTGATAAACAGTGTATCCTTGAGTATTTTTAATGCCTTGACATTCAAATTCTGAATGGGTAGTCTGGCAGCTGGTCCATAATAAATCATTATATAATAATTCTCAAAAGGAAAGTTTTCTAGTTAAATTTAGAATATGCTATAAATCACATCCTTTCCCTGTGGGAGCACAATAATGGTTCCGAATTGATCTGCAGTAAGAAAACTGCTTACACACAATGCAGCACATTCCAAGTACATAAGCAAGTACATGGCTATTGATATCCAACAGAATAATGGTTTCATAAAAGTCCAGTTTAGGATATGATCCCACCTATACATATACCATTTATCCTTGCACTAGGCTAGATCATCTTTGATTTGCATCTCAAACAAAACCAATACAAAATTAAATTCTTCAGTCTAAAGCCATATTACCTCTGCGACCACTATTGTGCCTTTTTCACTCCATTCCCACTCAATTTTTATCTCCCATATTCTGCGTCATTATTACTGACAGCATATACAGTACTCTATATCTGGTAGCATATGATAAATTCATTTATTGTCTTTTCTCAAAACAGATTAGGTTTCATGAGGGAAGAGACTATCCACTTCAGGGTTTCCACATCACATAGTAAGTATGCAAATGGTTGCTGAATACATAAATAATTCAATCAATTTATCAGTCCTGACTTTGTCATCTACCTACATCAAGAAGTCTTATTTTAAAGAACAGCCTTTGGGCCACGTGTGGTGTCTCTTGCCTGTAACCCCAGCATTCAGGAGCCAGAGGCAAGAGGATCACCTCAAGTATTGAGGCCAGCCTAAGCTACATAATGAGTTAAGGGCCAGACTGAACCACACAGCAAGATCCTGTTTCAAACCACCTCCTCAAAAAACAGTAGCTGTAGACGATAACAAATTAGTCCTTCCCTTATGCTGTCTTGACTTTAAAACACACACATACACACACACACATAAATTTTTAAAACTACTCATTTTTATAGGTAAACTTCCTTAAGAAAAACATCTACTTTTCCAAATGTAGTGTATTTAGCTTAGGGAAAAACCAAACCAAATCAAAAAACAAAACAAACAAAACACAAAAAAATCATTTAAAGGGCTATCAAATTCCCTTTAAGCTCCCTCCATAATATGTGCTGGGTAAATCTAAGTGTAGAGCAGAAAATCAGACAACCCACTTCAGTCTGGCATTAATTATTTTTCTGTAAATATAAAAATAGGTACTTACAAGCTGAATTCAGAAAATGGTGTGAGAACATTTATACTGACGGCACTAAACTAAGTTGTAGTCTCATAAAAATGAATACCAGCAATAAACAGTGGGGAGCAAGAAATTTTGAGGGCTCAGAAAGAGAAACTGCTAGGTATGGTGGCATCTGCCTGTAATCCCAGCAAATAGGAGGCAGAGAATTGTGAAATTTGTAGCACGCCTAACCTATACGGTGACTGCAAGTCCATCCATGACTAGAGAAACCCTATCTCAAAAAAAAAACAAACTTTTTTTTTTAAAGGACCCATTACACATTTGTTAAAACCAACAAAACAAGAATGAACACCAATAGTAAACAACAGACTAGGTGAAAGTGGTACATCAACACAGATTTGTCATTGTTAACAAAAGTACACTCTACCACAGGACGTTGATAGTAAAAGAGATTATACATAGGAGTGGGGGTGTAGGGAAACTGTTTAATTTTTCTACAAACCTAAACCTGCTCTAAAAAACTATTAAAAAAAAAACCAGGGGCCATATTCTTACCTTAAACACACATCGGTAGGTCCTTTCAGTAGCCCTAGCATATATTTTACTTTGAGGATTCTGCCAAAAGCAAAGCTTATGCTTTTGCACATACAAAGGTATACAGTCACTTCTTTTAGAAAGTAAGTTAGGAAAAGGAGACCAAAAATAGTGTCTTGATGCTTTAACATGAGATTGCCAAAGAATACATCCACCTAGAAAAATTTAAGTTATAAATTTAATGTCCCGATATAACGTACAGAAAACTACATTTAAAGAATGTATACTTTTAAAATAATCACTTAAACTAAGAGTGCTCACGCCTGTTATTTAATATAAAACGATGTGTAGTTTATAGGTAATATTACTATTATGCTGTTTAGGAATTGATACCTATTAGCAGTAAAAGAACTTAAGAGAACAAAACAACAGTTTCACAATTTTTAGCTGAGACTTAATGTATCATTTCTTTTTTCTTCTTTTTCTCCCCCCTTGAAATGGGATCTTGCTATGTTGCCTAGGCTAGCCTTGAATTTCTGGATGGAAAGGATCTTCCTGCCTCAGCCTCTAAGTGGCTGGGACTATAGGTGTGTGTCATGGTACCCAGCTCAACTGCAACTTATCTGAGTAGCTTAGTCCTGGTTGCTCACTGTGATCAATAGAGAGCTTTAAAAATGCTGCTGTCTGAGATCAAAGCCCAAATATTTTAACTTAACTGGGCTAGAAAGGAGCCAAAGTATAAGAAATTTTAAATACTGATTACCTTCCACATGTCCCCCAATGATCCTAATGTATAGTCAGGTTAAAAAAACAGCATAAATTTTAGCTATCTAGTTTGTATTTACTAAGTTGAAAACACATATAGTACCTGATTATTCTGTCTCCAAATAATGTATCAATGTATCTAGTGAGTCTCCTAAATAGCTACCAAAATATAATCAGGTTACAAAAGGCCTGTAATAGGAACAAGGGCTTTTACCTACCCAGTCAGTTCATATTCAATCTAGGAAAAAAGTCACTGTGTTTCATGAGACTCTTTCTGTGTCTTATTAGGGCCTCATCTTTTACTATGAGCCCCGACTGCCTAAAATAAATTAAAAATTTTCCAAACAAATCCCTCTAGGTTGAGAACACACAAATGAGCAAGAAAAAACATATCAATCAGGAGGACAACATGCACAAAACATAAAAGGATTGTTAATACAAAAAGCCAAACATGATTTTTCAATGTCACTAGTGATCCAAGAAATATTAACCTTAAGATGTGATTTTTCTACCAAATCAGTAAGATGTTTTAGAAATAAACACTCAGTAAGAAGAATATAATACATAAAAACTCAAACTCCTGGATGGAATAAGATGTATTTTCAGAAGAACAATATGGCAGTACATGGTCAACAGCTTTAAGTGTTCATACTCTTCTTACTCATGAGAGCAAAATCTTAACATCCCAAATGACCAATACTAGGGAAGTTACTTTTACAGCTAGCTAAATTATTCAAAGGCCAAATATTCTACAGAATACACTGTTTTGGTTGAAGGCTCAAAAAATTATGTTAAGAGGAAAAATACTGTAGAAGCATATCCAGCATGAAAATTCTTATATTATGGAAACCAACATAAGCAAATGTCAGCAAAAACATAATCATTCAACCTTCTACTTCATGTTTTTCTGTTTTCAAATATTTCTACAACAAATTTATTACATTAAAGGGGGGGGCTGGGGATTTAGCTCAGCGGCATAAGTGCCTGCTTGCAAGAGCAGAGTTGTGCATACAATCCCCAGTACCCCCCCACCAAAAAAAGCTTTTTTTTAGCATTTGGGAGGCTGAGGCAGGAAGACTGATACAAGTTTGGGGCCAGCCTGGGCTGCAAAGTAAGTTCATGGTCAGCCTAAACTGCATAGTGAAACGCTGTCTCAAAAAAAAAAGTCTTTTTTCTTTAATTCCATACAACAGTCAACAGATCAAAAAACATACTTTACCATGATATATTTCAGTGCATAAATATATGATGAATGGTGAGTGCTGAGATCCTGCCTCCACAGAGCTGGGCCAGTAAGGCCTGATCATGTGGTCTGAGAATTCCAGTGATTTTAGACAGCTGTCATCAATAGTCTCCCTAACATTCTCTAAAAAGGGCAAGGGCTAAAACAACTGATTCTCACCTACTATGATAGGTACTATTTTTGGAACTTAAGTCTTAATAGGCATTTATACGGTAGACCATCAGTCCATACAAAAGCAGGCCAGTATAGCCAAGATAAGATGATGCTATCCTGAGCTAAGGTTCACTATGTTAACTATTTATGAAAAGCAACAGTTACTGGAAAAACTTTATCTAGCTGCTCATGTATGCTGATGCACACACTTGTTCAGAGAATTAACTTATTGAGCTGACTGAAGTCTAACGTCTATCATTCATACATGTATTAACTAAAATCAAAGCATCCACAACAGCAGACCTCCAGAGTTAAGACTCAAAAGTGGCCTCCATATGAAAAAGAATGCTCTAGTCCTAAAACCTGAAAATATAGAAGTATATTTTAAAACTCTATGAAGATCAATCGGACACTGGATAAAAGGCTTAAATATTCAAGATAACCACCACACGGTATTTTTACATTAACACAATATAAAATATTATAAGTTTACTATAAAATAGTCTGCTTGGGGCCAAGGATTTAGCTCAGTAGCATAAGCGCCTGGCTGGCAAGTGTGAGGTCATGAGTTCAATCCCCAAGATATATATATATATATAAAATCTCTCAGTTCCTCAAATAAAAGTACTACCAGAATTACCTTGATATGATACCTCCAAATAGACTCTAACATTTATGTATTTCCAAAAACTTCAAGAAAATGGTATGTATAGTGCTGATTGATACTCTCAGTTAAATATTAAAAAAAGACAACTTCATAAACATGTTGCCTGTATATCAAAACAAATTTTAAGTATGGTCATGCACTGTATAAGTCTGCATCATTATTTTCAGTCTCTAAAAAAATGCACTAATTGTTAAGTTATCTGTTTTAAGACTATACTCAGGAATGTTCTTCAATTTTTAAGCTGCTGCCAAAAGCTTACAAATAAAGCATTTTCTGAATTACTAAACTGGTTGTTTCTTGATGAAATACTTTTCTACTTGGTTTCTACTCTGTATAAACAGCTGGATTCAAATTCCACATCTAAGAATTTCTCTTAGGCACATCCAGTTTAAGTTCACCACAATGTCGACAATGTTGCGTTCAAATCATTCATGACACAATTTTATGGGATACAGAGGTAAGAGGAAAGGGATGAAGAAAGAATTAAGATGTCTTAGTTATATGAACCAACTCCTTGTGATGAATGTAATCATTATATACCACAAATGTAGTAACAATTTTTTTTTAAATGAGCTGTTTGGCTAAGCATAGAGGTGCACGATTATAATCCCAGCACTTAGGAAGCTGAGGCAAAAGGATCACCATGCAATGGAGGCCAACCTGAGCTACAGAGTGAGTTCAAGGCCCACCTGAACTACATAGTGAAAACCTGTCTCAAAAAAAAAAAAAAACAAAAACCAAAAAACCCCAACTGTTCAACTACTGCTCTTGCTACAGGTTGAATGTGCCTCCCCTCAAGCTTGAAGTCATAATGTGACTACGGAAACTAAAATAAACATAATTGATACATTAAAAATTTACAATGTCACAACTCTTCTGACATAACAACATGGACGGCTGAACTGAAATTTCTGATATTTAAACTCTAGGTTATTCCATCTTTGCATAATTACAGAAAAGACATTGTCTTATGTGACTGGCGCTTCTCCCAAAACTGTAGTACATGGCACAGGCAGTCATATACCACCTTAGTCAACCATTAGTCTTGCACCTTAGCCAACCATTTGAGTTTCCACAGAAACTCTACCTTAGAAACTACGCATTTTCAGAGGTCAAAACCTTACTAAGTGTATATAAAATAGAAACTAAATTATAGTCATATTATTTTACTTTGATATTTGATTAATATGGTTATACTAACTGTATACAATCAGTATAGTTATACTAACTGCATATAATCAGAACAGAAATGAATCACTTGTATTATTTAGAAGTTTTAAACAATGGTCAAGGTAGTCTAGTAAGAACAAACCACACCCAACCTATCTGTGTAAAGTGGAAAAAAAAAAAAAGGTTCACCAAGGCATTCCTCTGTCATTTTTATAATGAGGTTCTATCATCAAAGAAAATTTTGGTCACCTACCTTCTCTCTTCCCATAAAAATCAAGAAACTGGGGTTGTACATTAAAAACCTGTTTAGTAAGTGGAATTAAACATTATTAGAGATCCATCAAGATCTTGATTACCAGATCAGAATAAGATATTAAGAATGCATGAGCAATTTTACCAGATGCTAATAAGGTTTTCTTAAAAATGCTGTTAAATGCAAAACTAAAATACACCTAGAATATGCCTTGGAACAAAGTCTGCTTTGTTACTTAGAACAAACCTCAAACTCTGCTTCTCTTATGAGCTTCATTTAAATCCCCTACCCAGTAGTTTTAATACAAGCAACTACCAAAGGAATTCAATACATAGTAAACAACGAGAGGCATTTCTAAGACATTTTAAAACTCATATTTAATACGCTATATGGAAGAGACTTTTATTCTTTTAAGTTGAACACCTATAAAGTGTTTTTAAATCCAATCATTCTTCAGTTTGTAACTTTGATTAGTTATAGGTTTAATTAACCAATATGATTTTTCTTGAAATATTCTTCGTAAATCAGCAATATGCTGTCTTCATACGTAGAAACAGAAAACGGGGGGGGGGTCACCTATAAAACTTTAGAAAGCCAAAACTTCCCCCTCTATAATGCAGCAATAAACAATGCTGTCACAATGTATTAAACACTATGCAACTTATAAAATGTTCCTAATCATGTAAGAGTCTCTTAGATAATGACAATTTATCGCTTATGAACCAGTCAGATATCATCTTTCTTCCACTTTAAAGTCTTAAGACTTTAAATATACAGTATCAAATATGACAATATGTAGAAAGAGGTTATGTCAAACATGTAATAAATTACAGATCCTTATACCAGTGAGAATTGGAACAAGCAAATTTCTAAAAAACTTTTAAAGTTTGGGGGACTAACCAAAAATTTTGCAAAAGCCATTCATTCCAGTGTGAGTGAAAACTTAGGATAGAAAAATGTGCAACAAGGATAATTCATTCACTGAATTAGGGGGAAAACACACAAAAATTACTGTTTTAGGAAGAACAGTTATTATAAAACTTCAATGAAAGACAGAATGTTATTTCAGACACCATAAGCTCAAGTGCAGTGGCTATAGAAGAAAGCAAGGTGCCTATTCCTGAGGAGAACATACTTAATAATAATGCTAACATTGAGTACTAATCTAAGCAGTGCTAAAAAGGCAATGGTGGGAGCTCAGGTAATATGTTAACAGAGAAAGAGATTTGTGAGAAATTCCATTACTTAAAAATAATCTTGTCTCTATCATTAATCACTTTATTTTTCCTGATGTGCTAAAGTGCACTGGAAACCTAAGAACAAGGTTTTTGTTTGTTTTTAAATAATTGGCCATGTCTTGCTAATAGACTGCAGTCTTCAAATTTACAGAGCTGCAGATCTCCTGGATTTTTTTCAAGTGTCACTCATCTAACTGAGTCAGACAGTTGAGAAATGTCATCAGGTGCTTTACAGTCAGTTTAAAAAACATCCTCTACCTGGTATTTCTGCAGTGATTGTCTTGCTGCTCCCTGAAACTTCTTCATCATCATCTGATGAGCTCGTGCTTGAGTCACAAGTCAGGTCACTATCACTGGTACTGCTGTCCTGCAGCAGGTTATACTTCTTCCTTGCAGCAGCCTCCCGTTTCTGCCTTAATAGTCTGATCCTCTCCTTGTGCTTTTGGCTCCGATGACCTTTAACCTTGGTGACTCGGCCATTCTGTTTATCACTGGATTGCCGGTTTTTCTTGGCAGCCATGGTAGATGTTTCACTTTCAGAACGGGACCGCCTAGACTTGCGCCCAACTGTGGCACCAGACACTCCTGAAGGGTCACCTTCTACTGCTATTTCTGGCTGGGAGGGTTCATTCTCTTCTGCAGAAGACAATGTATCTGAATCAGCCAGGTGACCACTAGAGGAAGGGGAAAGCATGCAATGATTAGAGGAGTCACTCTCATAAACCCGGCCAGTTGTTGGCTTGTCACTCTCTGTGGACGCTAACTGAGACTCAGAAGAGTCCCTTCTCAGTTCCATCAATAAACAGGGCATTGAAGAAAGAACTGTAGAATCTGCTACACCATCTTTTTGAACTTGAGGTTCCAGTTCTACAGATCCATCTTCCTCCTTGACTGTCTCTTGTTCAGATGTTTTTGTTGGAACTTCAGACTCGATGAGTTCTTCAACTTTTCCCACTGCTTCCTCCATCTTCATTTCAGAATTTCAAGTTAAATCATGGAGCAAAATCTAGGAAATGATAGCAAAGATGCAACAGGAAAGCAACCTGTACAAAAACACAAAATCAATAAACAGAAATAGAAGATTATTTAATCAACACAGCATGCCAACTTTCCTAAGTGGTAGCACTGTATTCCTGAACTTGCAAGGCTAGCAAGTAATCAAATAAAGATTTTCAGGGATTTTTGTTTGTTTTTATTTTGTTTTTGAGACAGGGTCTTAGGCTGGCCCTGAGCATACTCTGTAGCCCAGGCTGATCTTCAACTTGCAGCAACCCTCCTCAGCTTCCCAAGTTAGTGCGGAGATTACAGGCATGCACCACCACACCCAGCTCAAATTTACCATCTTAAATTAAGCATTCAAGAAAGGGATCTTCAAAACTTTGACACACTTAATATGTATGCCTGACTTTAATAGAAATAAAAAGGAATGCTTCAAAATAAACTAGTCTGGAAAACATACAGGTACCTGGATTAATTTTATACTAAATCCTCAAAAGAGGTGAGGGATTAATTACTTTTATACTAAATCCTCAAAAGAGGTGAGGGAAAAATCCCTATGTTTTACCAAAACTACAAAAAAAAATCAACTACATGCAACTGACCAACTAAAGTTATACACTTATAACACCCTCAATAGGAGTTGCTTCAGAGGAGCATTAAGACAAAAGACCAGATTTTGCTGTGCCCTCAGACCTTCCTAGTTCCCATATTATTCTAATCAGGTTCAATTCAGTTACTCCAGGGTTTAACTAGATGTTCTATTTCATAAACAAGAGCCACTATCAACTACTTTGTGAACCCAAAATATTCTATAAATGACTTTAAGGGTCTTATGAAAAACATCTTACACATTTTACGCTGTACATTAAATTTAGACCTTAATATCCCTACACAACTGTGAATGACATACTATGAAGAAATTGAATATAACTTTTAACCACAAGAGTGTATGTGGCTTACATGCAGGGCAAATTTCAAGATTTTCTAACTAATAAAAATGTAAGTTGGTTTTCTGTTGAGAATTTATATATTCTGTAAGTTTTTTTTTTACTAAAGTATTTGATAAATATACTCAAACAAAATTAATATCAACCATAAAGCACAAAGCAAAAATTTCAAATTTTTGAAAGAAGGCAGCATGAGACCTTTCAAAATACCATAGCTGAAAGTACCCAGCTATGTGTACTTTCCTCAACTACTGACAAAATGCTTGGTCCTTTCAACAAAGCTGAAGCCTTGTTGGGGTGAAGCTGTCATTTCATCTGGAGACTTATTCTACAACTGGATCACACTGACTTAGATCTCTTAGCTTGCCTGTATCCACTCTACTGCCATTCTGTAAGATGATGAGGTAACCCTCTGTGGAGAATACGATCAACGCCCTTATTAAGCAGCTGATGTCAATATTGTACTTTCGGGGCTGGGGATTTAGCTCAGCGGCATAAGCACCTGCCTTCCAAGTGCGCAGTCGTGAGTTCAATCCCTGGTACCGGGGGAAAAAAAAATTGTACTTTCTGGCTTGTTTTGTTTGAAAAGACTCTGGCCAATGTCAACCTGGGGAGTCTCGCCTGCAGTGCAGAGGTGGTAGACCTGCTCCTACACCTAGAGTTCCATCAGCACAAGATCTTGCCCCTCTCTGCTCCTACTGCCCACCTAAGTAGAATAAGCAAAGAAACAATCTGAGGAGCCTGGTGAGAATACTGCTTTGGTTTTTTAAGACTAAACTTCTGGCTGGGGATTTAGCTCAGTGGCTTAAGCGCCTGCCTGGCAAGCACAAGGTCGTGAGTTCGATCCCCAGTACCAAAAAAAAAAAAAAAAAGACTAAACTTCTGTTGCAATGTGTTCAATAAAAAAGCTCAACTATGAAAATAAATATTAAAGTGACTATAACTCTTGTTTCTTCAGGAAATAAACTGGAGTAGCACAAATGAACCTAGACTACTTTTCCTTGTAAGAAAATGACAGTATCAATGACTTTCAATATGGTACATCATGTATAATAGATACTGTGTTAATAAAAAGGAAGGAAAGTGCTCTAAAGGATATAACTGGATGTATGTTTAAGTGTGTAAGATAGATAACCATACTACTGTTTGTTAATTTATCAAACAGAATAGTTTGTACTGACATTGTTTGTCCACTTTTTATGCTTTGATTTTGTAACTTGTAACTTGAACAACTACTTCTAAGATAACAATATGTAATTTATTAACTAGTGATTTCTCACTGTTTTTTTTGAAAGTATCTATTATTTCTACATTTTTCTATTGCTTTTTTTCTCTAAATAAAAAATAAATTAGAATGGAAATTTTTTAAAAATATGGTGCATCAATCATCTTAATTCTCTTAAACTTAAGTACTAAATCAGATTTAATTTCTGCTTCC
The DNA here is from genome assembly GCA_004027295.1 of Dolichotis patagonum. NCBI lineage: Eukaryota > Metazoa > Chordata > Mammalia > Rodentia > Caviidae > Dolichotis > Dolichotis patagonum. The sequence continues at coordinate 4,645 of PVJX010007928.1, read as the reverse complement.
CAAATAAATAACCAGTATGGTGGTTAAAACCACTCAAACATGACATCTTATAGATCCATCATAGTATGTCCAAATAATGTGGCCATTAAGAATGAGCAAGTGCAGGCTAAAGGAGGATACAGCTTACTGGTAAAGTTCTAGCCACAAGGTCCTGGGTTCCACGGGAGTGTGGGTAGGGAATGGAAGGTACTTTTATAGAGATATGTAACAATTCTCATGAAAGTTCCAATGAACAAAAAAGATACATTATATTATTTGTGTGTAAGGGAAATTATATTTATGTGAGTATGTCTAGAGAAGCATACAATCTTTGGAAGAAACAAGAAACTGGTAATATAAATTGCTTTGGGAAGGACAATGAATGAAGAATAGGAATAGAAGATACGGTATTGTATGCAGTCTTGCACTTGAATCTTCTGTCACATATAAGTATTATCTTTCAAAACTTCACTCTTGTCTTCTGAAGAAAAAGAAATGGTGATTTTTTTTTTCTGGTCATGATATGTGACTACTATTTGGGTGAATTTTAGTCAGTGAATTTTATCAGGCACTCTCCCTGCAGAATTTTATTATAAATAATATAAGGGGAAGAAAGTCATCAAAAGTGGAAACCAAAGTTATCACAAAACTCCTTGTAGTAGAATTAAAATGAAGTCCTCTGAGCAACCCACTCAGGACCCCTTCTGTCTCTCTCTCAGACAGAAGTTTTCTTTCTCTCAATAAATACTTCTGCTCTTAAAAAAAAAAAAAAAGTCCTCTGAACATAGGAGGAAAAGATCCCATAATATTTAATTTTTCCCAAATGACCAAAGTGGGACTGTAGTTCAGTGGTAGAGCACTTGCCTACCACTCTTCTTTTTTTTTTTTTTTTTTTTTTTTTTTTTTTACCAGGGATCGAACTCAGGACTGTGTGCTTGCCAGGCAGGGGCTTCTGCCGCTAAGCTAAATCCCCAGCCCCACTGCCTACCATTCTTGAAGTTCTATAAGTGACAAAAGGAACAAACCAAGAACACAGAACATGACATTGTGGTGCAATCTTGTCATCCCAGTATTCTGGGAGGTTGAGGCAACTCAGAGAGATCTTAAACTAAAAAAGGGCGGGGATTTAGCTAAGTATGAAAGCCTGGGATTCAATCCCCAGTAGTACCACAAAAAAAAAAAAAAAAAAAAAAAATCACCTGGGTCAGTTCTTCAAACAACCAGATTACTGGTTTGAGTCTGGTGAGAAAAGTTAGAGGACAAGGATTGTCAAGTGGCTGGCAGTAGATGATAAACTAGTTACATGAGATGTCAAATTCCATCATGTAAATAGAACAAGACTCTCAACCTTCTGGTTTAATGTTCACACAGTGAAGTACTAAGTATACAACAGTATTTTCTCCCACAATGTTCTTCCCTTCAGTCTAAAGGTAACCCTTTGCTACATGGGTTTTGCACTCATTCTTTTTCATTTCCCTATGAACTTACATTAATGACTATTCCTTGGCTGTTACCAACTTCTTACACTCAACTGGACCACTCATTCATTTCTAAAATCCTCTTCCTATCTACCCTTTTCAACCTCACATCTCTCTCTCTCTCGGTAGGACTCTTCTTTTGCAGATTATTTCATTACTTAGTGGTCAAGAGATAGCAGATCTGAAAGGAATCACTGGAGCAATCATTAGACTGCTCCTCCCAACAAACATACCCTAACCCTAACCCTAACCCTAACCCTAACCCTAACCCTAACCCTAACCCTAACCCTAACCCTAACCCTAACCCTAACCCTAACCCTAACCCTAACCCTAACCCACCTGGTGGAACATGAGACTACAAATTAGTTTCTTTTCTATCATGGTATGGCATAGCCAATACCATGAACAAATGATAAATAACCTATCCATTATTCTAAGACTCCTTACAAACCCCACTGCAAAGGCTTTACCCCACAGCAGCACTCATTAAATTCTCCTGTTATAATGGTTTTAGATAACAAAATAGCTCATAATTCTTTACTTGCTGAACAAGGTGGAGTCTGTGCTACTGTTAGTACTACATGCTATAAATTCCATAGGGAAGGTAAGACTCAATTACACATAATAAGGGAACAGGCCACTACAACAGGTCTCAGTCCATATGCAAGGAATTTCTCAAAGCCCAAGTATTCCAAAGAAGCTATTCGCACATCAACACTTTGAAAACACTGTCAATTCTTGCAACAAATGCCAATATTTAATGGTTTTAGTTTCAAAACAGCTTGCATATATATATATATATATATTTTTCCCCCCTAAAGACAGAGTCTCACTATGTAATCCAGCCTGGGTGAACACACACCAATCCTCTACCTCAACCTTCCAAGTGCTGAGATTACAGGAATATGCTATCACACCTGGCATACATGCACTTCTTTTTGTCTTTGAAGGATTCCTCTTCACCTCAGTCTCCTTGGATGTTCCCATGGTCCGCCAGAGCACACATACCCTAGAGCGCCATATAATAAACTCTGCTTTGGACAGTTTACCACAATTATAAACTATTCCCATATAATAAACTCTGCTTTGGGCAGTATACCACTTACTTTAGGCTGATTAACCCTAAACAGTTTTTTAATGTGTCCACTATTCTTCATCTCTACTTCATCACTCCATACAGAAACTCTTATTTCTCAGTGAAAGTAATGACTGGCATATCTTCTCCCTTTCCATGTACTATCCTGGTTCTACCCATAGACCTGTTCTCATCTAACAGGCAGAACTGTACTTTTACAAGACAAAAAAATAACATCTTTATATGTAAAAGTATTTTTAAATGTCCTAGAATACTGGGGTAAGGAGAAGGGATGACCAAGAAGAAGATAACAGCAGCTTGAGTTTTATCTGATGTTTTTCTCTCTTATTAAAAAGAATTATATGCAGTATTCTAAAAAGCTAGATTAATAAAGAAAATACACTTTCTTTTTTTAAATTTTTTTTATTAAAGTCAGTTTTTTAGGTAGCTGAGTCTAACAAGAAACCTATTGATTCAAATTCTTTAAATATTGTTTTTTTTGGTACCAGGGATCGAACTCACGACCTTGTGCTTGCAAGGCAGGCATTTAAGCCACTGAGCTAAATCCCCGGCCCAAGAAAATACGTTTTCTTATTAGCTATTAAAACTGTTCCAGCCACTTAGGTCTACACACTCAGGTTCATTTACTGCTAACAAAAATCAAAGGAGACCATTTATTTTGGGGAAAAAAAGGACTTATTCAAAGCTACCTGAGAAGAGACTAAGAGGTCTCATTACACAAGTCACCATCTTACAGTATACAGGTGTATTAGGGTCTTTTATTGCAAGAACAGTGGGAAGAAGGAACACAATGAGAGAACAGGCATACTCAATCTTGTTTCATCTCTTCCTGGATGGTCTAGGACCTCTCCCTCTTTTCCCTGTGGAAATGAAACTGAACTTTGACCTCCCCCCCTCCTCGTTCCAGTACCTGCATATTCTGTCCACTCATCTGAGCTGATGAGTGGTAACAAGTTATGTCCTAGAGCTGAGGAAGATGAAAAGCCATTTACCTCTAAAGGTAAAAAAAACTCTAATTTTTAAAGTTCCATCTTGCAGTATATTTACTCCTTAAGACTCTTAAGACAACCTGACATGAGCACAGAAGTCGAGTCATAATGCAAAATGGTGTCACTAGATTGCCTCCAGGGTAGAGACAGAAAGTACAAGTATTCAGCTGATGCTAATGTGACAGTCATTTCAGGGAGTGTGGTTTTTCTTGAGACAGTCCACTATGTAGTTCAGGCTGACCATGAACTCATGGCAATCCTTCTACCTCAGTCTCCTGAGTGCCAGGATTACAGGCATGTGCCACTGTACCTGGCCATGTGACAGTCTAGAAGGGTTTGTTTCATGTCAGCCTTCCCAGCCCTCTGAAATCATACTTGATCAAGCTTGGTCCAACAGTGATGTTACTGAGAGAGGTGGAGCCTGGTGAGAGATCTGTAGGTCACTGGGGTCATGGTTTCAGAAAGCTGTTCTGCTACCCACCGGGGTTTCTAAGAGAGGACTATTCTGTTCCAACTGTGAGCTAAATGAACCTGTTTTCTTCATAAGCTATATGTGTCAAGCACTTCATGTTGGTGATACAAACTAACACAAGTGGTGTTGAACCTCAATGGAGGACCAGGTACAAAACAACAGTGAGAACATAAAGGAACTAGGAAAGTACAATGTACAAATTCCAGGCAATGGTAAGGACCCCACTATAAGGGTTACAGCCATGCACTTGAAGACTGGTATATGTAGATGTGTTCTCCTCAAGGCCATATGCATAAATCCAAGTGTAGAGTTGGCAGAATTTGAATTTAACCAAAACTGCAGTCTGGCCAAACAAGTAAAACAAATCAAGACAGATACAAGAGTCTGGGCACAGTGGTACACAAGTGTAATCCCAACTACTCAGGAAGCTGAGACAGAAGAATCTTAAGTTTAAAGCCAGCCTGGGCAACTCAGTGAGACCATGTCTCAAAATAATTTTTTTGAAATGGGAACCAGGGGATGGGGAGGGGGTACAGCTCAGTGGTGCAGCACTTACCTAGCATTCAAGAGGGATTGGGTTCAATCCCCAGAATGAATAAGAGAGAGATTGATTGATTGATTGATTGATTAA
>PVJX010007927.1:0-68246 GCA_004027295.1 Dolichotis patagonum | reverse complement strand
TTGGTTCAGAAAGCCCTGGAATTCTTTCACTCTATGCATGGCTTTATACTATTGTGTTATGTTTGATATTATTGTAATTGAAACTATGCTCAACTATAGCAGAGTAAGAGATATGGTGTTAGATACTGTTGATGTCCAGTTGACTTAATGTAAAGTACTGTGTTGCCTATGTTGTCCTCTTCTGATCTGCTCTGTACTGTCCCCTTTTGTTTTATTCTCTTTTAAATTAAAAAAAATGAAGACATAAAAACAGAGGCAAAAAAAAGTAACAGCCTTTGTAAAGGAGTTGCTGAGTGCAGCTAAAAAAGAAATAGAGAAAAAAGTACAGGAGCATGGGAAACTGATTGAAACCTTGAATGAAAAATATAGAAAACAAGCAGAATTCATGAAGCAAACTGAAGGAGGCATCCAAGGACCAAAAATTTCTTCCAAATCATGCAAAAGGATATAAATGAAGCTGAGGATAGGATTTCAGAACTTGAGGATAGGAGCCCAAATAGAGATCATGAAAGGATAGAACATTAAAAATAACAAAGCAGCATGCAATGACAATCCAGAAGCTTCGAGATGATGCCAAGAGCAACAACATAAGGTAACTAGGCATTAGTGAAGACAATGGAGTCAACACAAACAGCATAACTAAAATATTTACAGAAATAATAGGAGAAAATTTCCCAGACATGCAGGAAAAATCTGATATGTAGATAAGTGAGGTATATAGAACACCAAACAGTCATAACTAACATAAATCTACACTCAGACACAAAATAATTAAGATTTCAGACATACATTAAAACAGAATACTAAAAGCTGTTAGAGGAAAGACATAAGTCACTTATCAAGGAAAGCCCATTAGAATCACAGCAGACTTTTCAACACAAACCCTCAAGTAAAGCCAAGCTTGGAGTGAGGTATTTCAAGCCCTGAAAGAAAACAACATTCAACCCAGACTGATTTACCCAGGAAAACTTTCATTCATATTTAATGGAGAAACAAGATACTTCCATGACAAAGAACAACTGAAGAAAGTCACGTCCAACAAACCAATCCTAGAAAGAGTATTGTAAGACACACTAGACAGGGATAAAATGACCACAATCCCCAGAACAACAGAAAGAAACCACCAGGTAGAACAAGCAATTAAATAAAGGGGAAAAGCAGAAAGCAAACAATTGTAACATAACTTGGCAAAGTCGAACCTGTACATATCAGTGATATCCATAGATATAAAAGGCCTCAATTCAACTATCAAAAAAAACAGATTGAGGGGATGGATGAAGAAACAGGATCCCACAATATGCTGTATACAAGACATGCATCTGACTCAAAAAGAAACTCATAGATTAAAATTCAAAGGGTGGAAAACAGTATTCCATGCAACAAGAACCCAGAAAAAAGCAGGGGTAACTATTCTATTTGCAAACAATGTGATCTTCAAACCCAAGATTATTAAAAGAGACAAAAAAGGTCACTACATACTCATAAGTGGAAAAATTCAAGAGGAAGAACTAATAATTATAAAGATATATGCACAAAACACAGGAGCACCCAAGTATATAAGACAGATACTAAAGAACATGAAAAGCCAAATACACAAGAACACAATTATTACAGGGAACCTTAACAGCTCATTGTCACAAAGAGATAGATCAACTAGACAAAAATTCAGCAAAGAAATAATAGAACTGAATCACATCTGTGGCAAATTGGACTTAGTAGATGTTTACAGTGTTTCATCCAACCACATCAGAATACACATTCTTCTCAGCTGCGCATGGGGCATTCTCCAAAAGAGACCATGTATTATCCCATCAAACATTCTTAAGTAAATGCAAAGATATTGAAATTATTCCATGCATAATATCTGACCATGGCACACTGAAATTGGAAATTAATGACAAAAAATTGCAAAACCTGCATAAATCCATGGAAAATAAATAACAACCTTTTGAACAGCCAGTGGACTACAGATGAAATTACAGAAGAAATAAACCAATACCTAAAATTCAATAAAAATGCAGACATAACATACTGTAATCTGTGGGATGCAATGAAAGTGGCCTCAAAATGGAAATATATAGCAATAAATTGTCACATCAAGAAAACAGAATGAGCACAAATAAACAACCCAATGCTTCATCTCAAGCTTCTAGCAAAAGAAGAGCAAATTAAACCCAAAGCTCATAGAAGAGAGGAAATAGTAAAGATTACAGCAGAAATTAATGCAATTGAAACAAAAAATACAAAGAATTAATGAATGAAAAGCTGGTTTTTTGAGAGAATAAAAAAAATTGACAAATCTCTAGCTAACCTTATAAAGAAAAAGAAAGAAAAAAACCCAAATTCCCACAATAAGGACTGAAATGGGGGAAATTACTACAGATCCCATGGAAATTCAAAAAATAATGAATACCTACTTTGAAAATCTCTACTCACATAGAGTGGAAAACACAGAGGAAATGGACATATTTCAAGAAATATATGAACTACCAAAGCTCCACCAAGAAGATATAATAATTTTGAATAATCCAATATCAGCTATTGAAATTGAAAGCGTAATAAAAAACTTACCAACAAAGAAAAGCCCAGGTCCTGATGGATTCACAGGTGAATTCTACAAGAAATTTAGAGAAGATTTGATTCCAATACTCCTTAAACTCTGCAATGAAATTGAAAAGGAAGCAATCCTCCCTAAATCATTCCTGGAGGCAAGCATTACTCTCATAACAAAAACCAGAAAAAATCTGAACCAAAAAGGAGAACTATAGGCCAGTCTCACTCATGAACATTGATGCAAAGATTCTCAATAAAATATTGGCAAATAGAATGCAGGAAATCATCAAGAAAATTACACATCATGACCAAGTGGAGTTTATTCCTGGAGTGCAGGAATGGCAAATCAATAAATGTGATACACTACATCAACAGAGCCAAAAGCAAAAAACACACTGTATCTCAATAGATGCAGAAAAAGCTTTCGATAAAGTCCAACACATGTTCATGATAAAAACCCTTCAGAAACTTGGAATACATGGTGTCTACCTCAACCTTATAAAGGCCATCAATGACAAACCAACAGCCAATATTATACTAAATGGACAAAAACTGACAGCTTTCACTTTAAAATCAGGAACAAGACAAGGATGTCCACTATCACTACTCCTTTTCAATATAGTTCTCGAAACACTAGCCAGGGCAATCAGACAAAAGAGAGGAAATAAAAGGAATAAAGATAGGAAAACAAGAAGTTAAATTATCACTATTTGCCGATAACATGATACTCTATATAGAAGTCTAAAAAAACTCCATTAAAAGACTATTAGAGGTAATAAACAAATTCAGCAGTATAGCTGGGTACAAAGTCAATGCTCAAAAATCAATAACATTCCTGTATACAAACAAGAAATTCACCGGCAAAGAAATTATGGAAATATCGCTCTTCAGAATGGCATCTAAAACAATGAAATACTTAGGAATCAACCTAACTAAGAATGTAAAAGACCTATATGCTGAAAATGATATTATGCTAAAAAAGGAGATTGAAGAGGATATTAGAAAATGGAAGGATGTTCCTTGCTCTTGGCTAGGAAGAACCAATATTGTGAAAATGGCCATACTCCCAAAACTGTTATATAGATTTAACACAATCCCAATTAAAATACCATTGACACACCTCACAGATCTAGAGAAAATACTTCTAAAATTCATTTGAAAACAGAAGAAGCCTAGAATAGCAAAGGTAATTCTGGACAACAAAGCCAAGGTAGGAGGCATCTCAATTCCTGACTTGAAACTGTACTACAAAGCCAGTGATAATATCAGCATGGTACTGGCAAAGAAATAGATCTGAGGGTCACTGAACAGATTAGAAGATGCAAATATAAGTACAAAGACACTCAGCCACCTGATATTTGATAAAGTGGCTAAACATATTCACTGGAAGAAGGATAGCCTCTTTAATAAATGGTGTTGGAAAAACTGGCTCTCCACATGCAGAAGACTAAAGCTAGATCCATGCCTATCACCATGCATAAAACTAAACTCTAAGTGGATCAAAGACCTAAACATTAAAACAGAAACACTAAATCTACTGGAAGGTAAGGTATGTAGAAGTCTTGGAGACATAGAGGTAGGAACAGAATTCATGAACAAAATGCAAACTGCATGGGAAACGCTTCAGAGAATCAACAACTGGGATCTTACATTATTGAAAAGTTTCTGCACTTCTAAAGAAATCACCAACAGGGTGAAAAGAAAGCCCGCAGAATGGGAAAGAATTTTAGCCAGCAATTCCTCAGGCAAAGGACTTATATCAAGAACGTATAAAGAATTGAAAAACATCAACCCCCCCCAAATTCAAAGACCCTCTCCAAAAATGGGTATCTGAGATGAGCACACAATTCTCAGATGAAGATATACAAATGGCAAATAAGTATGTGAAAACGTGTTCACCATCACTGGTCATTTGACAAATGCAAATTAAAATAACATTGAGATTTCATCTCACTCCTGAAAAAATAGCTGCCATCAAGAAATCAACTGATAACAAATGTTAGCGAGGCTGTGGGGAAAAAGGAACACTGCTCCACTGTTGGTTGGAGTGTAGACTGGTGCAACCATTATGGAAATCAGTATGGAGAATTCTCAGAAGACTAGGATTGGAAGCTCCTTTCAACCAAGCTATTCCCCTCCCGGGTATTTTCCCAGAAAAACAGAAAAAGTCATATCACAGTGATATATGTGCACCCATGTTCATGACAGCACAACTTGTAATAGCTAAATCTTGGAAACAACCAAGATATCCATCAACCACAGAGTGGATGAAACAGATGTGGTATTTTTATACAATGGAATATTACTCAGCTATGAAGAAGGATGATCTTGAGACCTTCATAGTTAAATGGAAACAACTTGAGACTATCCTCATTAGCGAAATAAATAAGAATCATATTTATAAATATCCCACTGTGTCTCTAGTGTAAAAATTCATAAGAAATGTAGGAGTAATAAAACCCACAATGTGTAATTGCTACTGTAAAAAAGAGAAGAAAAGAAAGTGCTCTAACAGATATAACTGCATGTATGTTTAAGTGCGTAAGATGGATGACCATATTACTCTTTTTGTTAGATCATGGAGCAGAACTATTAACAGTCTCCTTGTTTGAATGTGTACTTTGTATGTATTAATTTCGTAACTTGAACAGCTATTTCCAAAATGACAGTATGTAATTTATCAAGTAGTGATTTCTTAGTGATTTTTTTTGCTATTTCCTTTTTTCCTTGGAATTCTGTATTGTTGCTACCCTTTTTTCTGTTTTTTTTCTCTTTAAGTAAAATTTTAAAAAAAGAAAGTATGAGTTTATAATAAAAATTATTTCAACAATATCCAGAGTAAGAAAAACTTTTATTTATTAATCACTTGTGTCATTCTTGGCAATGTTTTTGGCTGTTGGAACATATTACCTTATTGAAATATTTATTACATTTCTTCACTAAAGCTAACAGTAAAAAAAAATAATGTGTTCAAGGACTATATTGGGATAAGTGTGATGATTGATGAAGCATATTCAGAAAGTAGAATCTTCTTGAGATAGAAATGTCAGTGATTTGTATGAAATAATATTTCGTGCAAGTACACCCTCATTTGTTACTGAAAGTTTGAAATTGTACTTTTAGTTTCTTGCTTTGGAAGATGCGAGGTATCATTTAATATGCATTTAACATCATGCAATCCTTTTTGTCAAAGTGTTTTAATTGATTGTCAGCATTTATTTCCTGCAAAAATACTTGGCTATAAATGGAAAATGAAGGAGAATTTAGTGTGATATTTATAAAACCTGAAGTTTATACAGACAAATACATGAATAGTTCCATAGGTTAACATTTAATGAATGGCAGAAATTGCATTTCACTCTTTATTCTTTTTTATTTCATTAATTTCTATTGACCTATTACTTCAAGTTCACTATTTTTGGCTCCAATAACAAATCTGTTAAATGTATTGTTTATCTGTGCTATAAATAAATTGTTATTTACTTATTAGTCTATCTGACCCATAAAATTTTCATCTTGCTCCTGAAATCACCCCTGTCTTCATGCTCCCCGTGGCCTTTAACATGTTACATTTAGTTTAAGATTTCCCGACTCATTGTTGCAATAGCTAGAACACCTCTAAATCTGGTTCTTCTGATCATTCTGTCACTTGAAACTTTTTGCTTTGATTTTTTGCTCATTACTTTTAATTAAATTTCAGATATTTTGAACACAAGACTGAAACAAATCAATATATATGTATACATAAACAATGATATTTTCAGAAAATTTCTCCTACACCTTCAATAGGGTAATTATAATATAATATAATATAATATAATATAATATAATATAATAAAAATATATAACATATATAATATAATAATATAATCTAATATATTATATTTTATATATATCTTATATAATATATAATATATAATACATTATATATTATATAATATATTGTATATAATATTATATAATAAAAGAGATATAATATAATATAATACATTATATATTATATAATATATTGTATATAATATTATATAATAAAAGAGATAAACAAGAGAAGAACAAGCAAGTTTACTCGTGCATGCATTGCATGTCATAGAGGAGAAGCTTTGATTAAATGCAATTTAAAGCAGGAACTTCACATTTGGCTTACATAGTATCTTCAAAAAGGGAAAATAAATTTGTAGGGATGTTGCAGAATGAAAGAAACATTGCATCTCTCCCAAGGTCAAGAAGCTGTGGGTCAATAAATAGATAGAAATGAACAGAGTCCTTTTTTCTTATGGCATCTCTAGGCTGATAAGGGTTATTATCGGCAAAGGAGAATTTATTTTTCTGTCTTCGGGCAGAAGAGCTCCAGATAGAAGTTTTCTTCTTTTTGCTCCTAAATTGCTTTGAGGTCAAAAATAATTTCAATATGTGAGAGGAATATTTGGGGTGTCACATTCATGGCAGTGCTTCTTCAGATGCACTGTCATCCTGGGAAGTTGAGTAAAGCTAGTTGGAAGTTGAGTTCTACTTGGGTTTTGTGATTGGTATGGCTACTTTTCATCATTTATCTCCGTCTGCAGTTTCCTCTGGAAGCTAAGTACCTTGGACTTCAGAGTCAGAGTAGAGTGATGGGGTGTTTGCGCCCTCCATGTTCCTGTTATGTTGCCAGACTGGCAGATAAACCTCTCTTCTACACTCTGGCCTCCTGCAGAGGCCCACTGCTCCACTTAACTGGTCAGACCTTGCTGACAGGCTGAGATGGAAGCGCTCCACAGTCTTGTTTTGGTCTGGACTTTAGGCAGCCCTGAATCCAGAAGTGGGAATTTCTCATGGATTTTGCCCAACTTCGTGGTATCTAAACACTTTCTTCCTTCCTTTGGTGGATCTCGTGTGCTAGGAGATTTCTTACTCTTTCGTGTGTGTGTGTGTGTGTGTGTGTGTGTGTGTGTTAGCAGGAGACTTTCAATGCATTAATGAGGAGTGTTCTCCTGGGATGATTTCCTGCCCTTCTTCCAGGGGTAGAGTATTGTTTCTTTGTTCTTTCCTTGTCCTACATGAGTCTGCATCTGTGCTTTGGGGTGTCATTGCTTGTCATTCCACTGCATATATTGTTTTCTCGACTCTTGCTGTTTATGAATTCTTTCTGTTCTGGTCTATCAGCTTACTCAAAGCCCCATGAAGGACCAAGATGAAGCAGCTATAGTGATGCAGAGCTCCACTGCATCTGGGTCTCAGAGGAATTGTATTCTCTCCAGCCACTTCTTATTCAAACTTCAACAATGTGTGAAGAACTTTAGCTAGTTTCTCAGCTGCTTATAGTGTATCTGGCCTCCCTCCAATCATATTTTGCCACTATGCTATTACCCCTTTCGCTTTTGGTTGTCCAACTTGCTTTAGATTTGAATCCCCTTGTTGTCCTGTGGTCTCAAACGTGCTAAAGGAAAAATATCACTACATTATTTGTGAAAGCATCATTTCCCCCCACATCTCTTTAACTGAAGCAAAACTAGAGCTCATGATAAATCATATTTTAATTAAAACCTCTCGCTTAAAAAACATATGCTGTTTTCTGTCTTCTCTGCCTAGTTCCTGAGGGTCTCCTAATTGAGTATCTGTTAAAGTCCTGTACTGGAATGCCCACTGCACTCCTGACTACTCATCAAACTTCAGATTTAATTTCTTATAAATTATCTTCATACATGCAACCTATAAATGTGGTTTTCTCATACACTTAGTTTTTGCAACAAACTATTACAGTTACACATCAATTACCAATGTATGGCAGTGTTCGCTCTCTGTCTCTTTCTTCCTTATAGCACTGAGGATTGAATCCAGAGCCTTTGTACTAAGCTTCGCTTACATTCCTTTTACATGTTGTATTTTTTCTGTTTTACAGGGAATTAAAAAAAACAATAAAAATGATAGAGAATTTCAAGGCAAGATGAAAGGAATTTAAAAAATTGTTATCATATTGCATATCATTGTTTTCAAAACAGATGCCCAGATTACCAACTATAGGCATGCAAAATTGATCAAACAATATAAGTACTAACTTCCTTTCAAGGGACTAATAGAAAGAGTAATACAATTATCTTAGCTATCATATATATATATATTTTTTTTCTTTCCTTCCTTCTTTTCTCCTTTCCCCCATCCCAGTTGTTCTTTCTTTTTGAGCAGTTTCTTTCTTTTTCACAATATCTGTTGTACCTTTTTTATCTTATTTTACTCTTTCAGATTCTTAGATTAGGGAGACAATACAATGTTTACATTTGTGAATCTGATTTATTTCACTTATGAGCATGGTCTCTAGTTGCATCCATTTCCCTATAAAGGCCTCCAGTTTATTTTCCTATATAACTGAGTAATACTCCACTGTATAAAAATGCAACATTTTTTTATCCATTTGTTAGTTGATGGGCATTTGGACTGTTTACAAGATTTAACTATTACAAATTGTGCTGTTATAAACATGGGTGAACCTATATTGATGTGGTATGATGTTTTAAATTCTTCTGAAAAGTACCTAGGAAGGGAATAGCTGGGTTGAATGGGACTACTTATCCTAGTTTTTTGAGGAATCTCCACACTGATTTTCACAGTGATTGTACCAGTTTGCACTCCCACGAACAGTGGAGGATTCCTTTATCCCCACAGGCCCACCAGCATTTGTTATTAGTTGATTGTTCGGTGATAGCCACTCTTTTGGGGTGAGATGGAATCTCAGTCTTGTTTTAATTTGTATTTCTCAGATGACTAATGATATTGAACATTTTTTCATATATTTATTTGCCATTTGTATTTTTCATCTGAGAAGCATGTAGTCATCTCAGATGCCCATTTTTGGATTGGGTCTTTGAATTTGGGGTGTCTGATATTTAAATCTTTATATGTTCTAAATAGAAGTCTTGTCTGAGGGACCGTTAGCTAAAAGTTTTTCCCAATTCATGGGTTTTCTTTTCATTCTGTTGGTGATTTCTTTTGATGTGCAAAAATTTTAATAAAATGAGATCCCAGTTGTTGATTCTTTGAAGTATTTCTCATGCAGTTTGGTTTTTTTACATGAACTTTCTATCTTCCCCTATATCTTTAAGATTTCTACCTACATTCTCTTCCAGTAGATTTAATGTTTCTCTTTTAATATTATAGATCTTTAATCCATTTTGACTTTAGTTTTATGCGTGATAATAGGTATGGATCTAGTTTTAGTCTTTTGTACCTGGAAAGCTAGTTTTTCCAGCATCATTTATTAAAGAGGCTATCTCTCTTCCAGTGAACATGTTTGGTCCCTTTGTCAAGGATAAGGTAGGTGGTTGAGTGTGTTTGTAGTTGTGTCTGCATCTTCTATTCTGTGCCCTTGACTCTCAGGTCTGCTGTTTGTTTGTTTGTTTTTGTCAGAGCATGCTGATTTATCATGGTAGCTTTGTAGTATAACTTCAAGTCAGGGATTGTGATGCCTCCTGCCTTCCCTTTGTTGCCAGGATTGCCTTTCTATTCTACATTTCCTCTGACCCCCATTGAATTTTGGGAATGTTTTCTCTAGATTTGTGAGGTATGCTAGTGATATTTTGGTCAGGATTCCACCAAATCTGTAAACAGTTTTGGGAGTATAGCCATTTTCATGGTGTTGATTGTTCCTACATATAAACAAGGAGTATCTCTCCATTTTCTAATACCTTCTTTGGTGTTTTTTCTGGAGTATTTTTTAATATGTAGATCTTTTACTTCCTTTGTTAGATAGATTTCTAAGTATTTCATTTTTACGCATGTTATTGCAAAGGGTGTAGTATTCTTAATTTCTCTCTCAATATTTTTATTGTTTTTGTATAAGAATCCTATTGATTTTTGAGTGTTGAGTTTGTATCCAGCTGTGTGCTCTAATTTGGCTATTAAATCTAGAAGTCATTTGGTGGAGTTTTTGGGGTCTTCTATGAAAAGTATCATGTTGCTTGTGAATAATGATAATTTCATTTCTTTCTGTGCTATCTTGATTGCTTTTATTTCTTTTATATAACTGCTTTGGCTAATGTTTCCAGAACTATATTGAATAGGAGTGGTGATAGTGGGCATTCTTTTAGGTTGGATTTTAGTTTGAAAGTTTTTAGTTTTTGCCCATTTATTATTATTGTGGCTGTTGGTTTGTCATAGATGGTTTCTGTCAGATTGAGATAAAGACCAGTTCCAGTTTCTGTAGGGCTTTTATAATGAATGAGTGTGGACTTTTCCAATAGCTTTTTCTGCATCTGTTGTGACAATCATGTGATTTTTGTCTTTGGCTCTATTGATGTGATGTATTACATTTATGGACTTGTATATGTTGACCCATCCTTACATTCTTATGATGAATTTCACTTGGTCATGGTGTAAAATCTTCTCAGTGACTTGCTGCATTCTGTTTACTAGTATTTTGTTGAGGACTTTTGCATCTATGTTCATTTGGGAGATTGGCCTGCAGTTCTCCTTTTTGGTTGAGTCTTTCTCTGGTTTTGGTATCAGGTTAATAGTCACCTCCAGGAATGAGTTGGGGAGAATAAATATTGTATTTTGAGGCAAGTTCTCACTGAGTTTCCCAGACTGGGCTTAGTCTTGAAATCCTACTTCAGTCTCTCAGAGTGCTGGGATTACATGGGTGCCCCACTTTCTATATCTCTGGTAGCAATGGCAGCTAGTTTTTTTCTGTCTAGCAAGTATAAATGACAGCCTATTGTTTCTATAACCTGCATGTTCCTACTGTAATTTTAAACATTGTTGTACATTTATTGATTTTATTGAGTTTGTACTTTTGTAAATATCCTCATATTGTTTGTCTATTTTTTATATATCAATTTTCTTGCCCCATCAAGTTAAATCTTTGTATGATTATGTATGAAAAATTCATATTTGTTTTGATATATCTTGTGAAAATATTTTATTTATATAAATTAGAATATATACATTTTTTTCTTTATAGCATCTGAGATTCCAATCTTTATCAAGTCTCTAATCTTTATATTTGAGACCACCTAAAGTTGTGCAAGCTACACAAGGCCACAGATAGCCAAAATGATATGAAACATAAAAGTTGTATGTGTGATTAAGGTACCGAACAAACAGAGTCAGTTGTAGCCAACCCTCTTTCCATCCTGTGGATGTGGTTTTGTTGAGTGTTCGGTGACTCTATGCCACTGTCCACTTGTGAAAGTTATGCCTGCAGCCACCCCATTGCTGCAGAAGCTGCGGAACTTTAATGCAGATCTACTGAAGCAGCTTCTCAGTCAGCTGTCAAATCAGGAGGGGAGATTTCACCACCGTCTACACTGCCCTCTCCTCTCTGAGATTTTCTTCCAAAACCATTTTATTTTATTTTTTAAGTGTTTAATCATTGGAATTCACTTTCACATGTAGTGACATGTAGTGACATGGTGTTCAAATTGTATCTTTTTCCATACGTATAGCTAGTTTTTCAAAGTCCATTAGTTAATGTGTCTTCTCACTTAACAGAAATGCTGCCATTGTTATATATTCGTCACTCACACTGTCTGTTTGAATATCTCCATGCTAATAGCATATTAATTTTATTTTAATGATTCTATGTTTTTATGACATCTTGTAAGTCAAGTCAGTCCATCCCTACTCTTCATATTTAGAATTTTATTCAATGTTCTTTGACATTTATTTGATCATATAAATTTTATGTTCATGTAATTCAAATGAAATTTGATATAATAATTACCATTATGAATTAAATTTTAAGAGTTTAACATTTTATAAATCAAAGGACTTGTCACTCCAGAATATTATGTCTTTCTGTTGATCTAATGCTATATTCCTTAAGAAGATACTATTTTGCTCATAGTACTCTATAGATTCTCTTTCCTTCTCATGAATTTTTTTCATTATATTGGTAAGTCATTCCAATTTTCCTTCCAGTTCTCATTATCAAACTAAAAAAGGAAAGAGTATCTTTTATACATTTATCTTATATCCATCCACCTTATTGAATTCTGCTAACACCACTTTTTTATAAAAATTTTAAGGCTTTTTAGTTATACTTCACAAAGGACACATTTTTATCTCTTGTTAAATCTCCACTTATTAAACTTATTAATTACAATAAAGAAGCCTACATTAAAATATAATGTTAATTGTAAGGCTATGTAACTAATTCTGATTTTTATTAAAATGTAGTTTACATTTTATCACTTAGAATAATACTTGTACTAGTTTTGTACAAATAATCATTATTTTACTGAAGCAATTGGATATATTGATATTCCCTTTTTCTTAACTTAGTTCTAGAAAAGACTGCCTAAAATATTTTATTAAATATGTTTTAAATAACATTTTATATTAATTTTCCTTCAATCTGTTTTTGGGGAGAGGCACAGCCTTGCTATGTAGTTCAGCCAGGTCTTGAAATCATTTTGTAGGCCAGGCTGGCCTGAAACTGGCAACCCTCTTGTCTCAGCCTCCTGAGTGCTGAAATTACAGGTTTGTACCATCACGCCTGATTTAATTTTCTTTCTTATGCCCATATAATAAATCTTACATGATCAAGTATTGCTTTCTATATAACCCATGCCCACACCTACTTTGCTGAATATGGATGGAGAAAAAAATAACTTTGCTAAATTCTGAAAGTTGCCCATTGATCATATAAAATTTTGTAGTCCTTTATTGTAATTCCAAATATTGCATACAGTTATCCAAGTATTGTAATCCTTTTCCAGTTTTCCTCACAATCCAAAAAGTTGTATTTGTAATGCCATTGAGATGTTATTGGAATCCTAGCAAGTTAATTCCAATCTACCACCTCCAGTGCAACCCCGGACACCAAGTTGTTTCCCACAGTCCTTTCTATCTCCTACTCCTTTTTTCAAAAATTTATTACATATCCTCTCTTATTCTCACCCTTTGTTGTTTGTGTGCCTTTCTGTTTCTCTGGAGAAATAGAAGCTATCTGAGGAAAATGTCCAACAACTCTCTTCTACACTGATAACTGACATTCTTCTTCACCTGCTCTCCTGTTACTGTTAGTAAAGACCACTCCAACTCCAACTTGTATGTATGTTCCCTCTCCTCCACGCTGGCTGCGGACATTGGCCCAGGGATGTCCCTCTCTGTTCTAATGGATTATTTCACCATGCATAGACATAAACATTTTTATTGTTCCAATTATCTTTTAAAATTCTCTTCATCCTATTTCCTAACCCCATTATCATCCCAATCTCTCCTTTTCTTAAACTGAAAATTTCCCTAAATTTTCTGTATTCCTTTCTTCAATTTATGTCTTCCCATCCTTTATTGAAATCCCTTCCAATAGTTTCTTAACTCTGGCACTCCACAGAAATCCTTCTTGAATTTGGAACGCTTTTCTGAACATCTTCCTTTTCACTTAAATTCTTTTGCCATTCTCATCTGTTTTCAGTTTTAAGCAACAGTTATGTACTTAAGATTTTAAAACTTATTACTAGACAGGGAGTCACCCTTTCAACCCAAGTCTCCAATATTCAAGCCTCTATTTGATAAGATATGTGTGTCTAAAGGGCGTTTTAAACTTGATGTCTTCAAAACGGAGCTTGCGATCTCTACCTACCCTCCATGTACATGTTCATCACTCGTCTTTCAGCCTCACACTGTGGTTTGTCTTAATGTAAGTTTCTCAAGCCACAATCACTGAGGTCATCTTTATTGCTTCCATTTTTCCCTTTCATTTTGTACATTAAATCCATAGAATATCTATTTGAGTTTCTTTCTGTCTGTCTGTCTCTCTTTGTTTCTGTCTCTCTCTCCCTCTTACTCTTTAATCATGGATTTTTTTTTAACCTTCAGTATATCATCATCTTAATCAAAACCACATAAACTGTTAACTAGGGGTAAAGCCTCCTAATTTGAAAGGGAATTCAGATAATGTTGGATGTCTGTTGATAGTCTCACAACTGATTCATAAAAGACCAGACAGGTTCTATCACTTTATTCACTACGCATTTTGCACTATATTTTCTTTTAAACCATATAGATTGTGCTTTCTGTCACTGTTGAAGATTTTGCGCTGACTTTCCTGCTGTCTGGAGTAAGTCTCTGGCCATATCTCCAACACCTCATCACTGGTGCTCTCAGCTCTTCCTGTCTGTGTCTATCCCTTAAGTGAGGCCTTCTCTGAGAGACCTACACTGACCACTCAAAGTGGACAAATGCCTGTCCCCAGGGGTGGGGACCACCCTTCTGTCTGCATTCTCTGTTTATTTTTCTGCATTTTTTTACTGGTTACCCTCTAACATATTAGAGAAATATTAATTAATTATTTTTTATCTTCCTCTTGATATTAAGGAGAAAGCTCAATGAGAATATGGTGGATATTTTAAAAGTTTTTGACTCTATATTCCTGACAAGTAGAATAGTGTCCAGAATATGTTAGGTGATCACCGACAGCAAAGTGTTGAATAAATAAAGGAAAATATGAACATAGTATCATACTTCTGATTTTAATAATTATTCATCTTTATTATTAAACTAAATGGTTTTATAATCTTTCATTGTTCTATATTCATCAGATTTTTAAAAGGCTTATTTTTATATAAGACCTTTTAAAATGAATTGGAGGGGCCTTTTATCTTTTTTCTAAGGCCTGAAATAATTTAACTTTGAAAATCTCTTTCTTAAAGGTTATATAAAATTCTTGTTACATAAACCTCAGCTGGGAACCCATCTGTTCTCACTGCCTTTTTCAATGGTAGATCTTTAAGCATCTTTTTCTAAACTCTCTTATGGTAACTGATGTATTTAAGTTTTCTCTTTTTTCTTTGGATGAATTTTGGCAATACATATTTTGCTGGGAAATCATCCATTTCCTTTAAACTTTCAAATGTCTTATGAGAAAGTTTTGTATATATTTTTATGACTGCTTTAATCTCTTTAAAATGTATATTTATTCCTAGATTTTTCTTTTAATTTTATGTATTTTCCTCTTTTCTCCTTTTCCTTTGAAATAGTTCATAAGGTATTAATATAATGAAACTGACTCTCATTAGGATGACTGTTCTAGAAAATAAAAATAAAAAGTGTAAATTGAGATGCGGGGAAACTGGAACAGTTGTACACTGTTGGTGGGAGTATGAAATGGCATAGCTGCTGTGGAAAGCAGTATGGAAGTTCCTCAAGACATAAAAATAGAATTATCATATAATCAGCAAGTCTATGCTTCAATATATGTCCAAAATTATTACAGCAGCATCATGGAGAGATATGTGTACACCCGTGTTGCTAGTGACATTATTTGCAAAAATTAAAACATAGAAGTAACCCAAAAATCTGCTGAATACTCAATAATAAGCAAACATGGCTCACACACAAAATGGGATGTTAATTATTTGTAGAAAGAAAGGAAATTCTGAACAAATTTCTCATATGGATTAACTGTAAGGACATTATGCTAAGTGACATAAATCAGTCATAAAAAGACAGATACTGGTGACTTCAATTGTGTGAGGTAACTGCAGGAGTCACTTGCAAAGATAGCAAAGTGATGGTGGCAGTGGAATGGAGTTGGGGGAGTGAGAAACTGTTTAAAAGGTTATGTGGAACCTGCATGGCAAGCACAATGTCCTGAGTTCAATTTCTGCACCAATACAATAAATAAATAAATGAAAGAATATAAAATTTCAATTTCAGAAGAGGCAAGAATTATGGAGGTATACGTTGATGATATTGCACAAAAATATAACTGCTTATTAATGCCAATGAACTACATAGACACATAGGTACATTTTATGTTTTTGGTATGTTAGCACAATAAAACTTTGGGAAAATAACTAGACATAACATTGTATTTCCATTTGAAAGAGTAATACCATTTTATTTTTCATTACTTTTAGTTTTGTTATCAGTTTACAATTCTTACTTGGGCTTTGTTTGAGTTATATTTTATAGTCTTAGACTGTGCAAAAATTCCCTGTGTTCTTATATTTTTTTTTAAATAAAGATGACATTTCATGCTAATTTTTCCCTTTTCTGGACCCTGTTTATATCTGGCTCCATAGTTTTAGTGAGGATGAATATTTTTCTTTTTTCTTTTTTACAAAATTGTAAACTTTCTTGTGACGGTCTCTTTTAATAAGAGGATTCCTATTGAGGGATGTATTCTCAAGTAATTGTGCTTTTTAACCCTTCTATGTATATATTATTTTATTTATTACCTCACGTCACATAATACACTCAAAATTTTCATTCAAAGATATATTTAGGTATCCTTTATTGTATATATTATGGTTTATAATAATACAGTGGAAAGATTATTATGGTCTAATTATGCTATCCATCATTTCCATAGTTATCTTTTGTAAGTGTATGTGGTAAGAACACCTAAAGGCTAGCCTTAATGAATTATCAATATTCAATACAGTATTACCATTTTCATGTGCATTACATTTGAAGCATAGACATATTTATCTTTTTGACCAAGAAAGTGATTGATTTTGTAAATGTTTCACAAATATGTAAATAAAAATATTCCATTTTCTGACAATGTAAGATCTTGAGTCTACAATGATGTCACCTTCACATTTATTTATTCTTTATTTAATTTTTAATCATATGTATTTATAATTTACTTCCTTGATTTTTTTTTGTCTTCTAGGTCAATTCTCAAAGTGTTAAATTAAAGTACCCTACTAAAGTCGTCATACGAACAATTTTATTGTTGTTTCAGATACTTAGGTCTCTGTAGTTTTGTATATTTGAAAAACCTTCTCTGCGATTTTAATTTTAAAGTTAGTACTCTTACAGGTTGCCATTCCTAGTTTGCATTTTTGTTTGTGCTTAGAGAATACTTGTCACATGAGCACTTTTCCAAGAGTTCCTTCAGTTGAGGAATAAGGCCGATACTGTTTCCAATTAGCTGCATATTTAAACCAGATTCTACTTTGAAAGATGATTAAAATTACTCATGCATTGTTTTATGATGCTACTCTAGTATTTTCTAAAACAGCTTTTTCATCCTGTAAATTTGGGATGTTCAAATGTCTTTTTCTAGCTGCTTCCTTATTTTTCAAAATCTGTATTTTTCTTTGAGGCGTATCTGGAAAATTTTTTGAAATTCCATTTCTTTTTTTTTTTTTCTTTTCCTTCTAAAATTTCTTCATACTCTTTATCTCTTGGGTCTATTTTTCTGGTTTCTCCTTTTTTTGCCAGTGATTTCTTGGTCTAAAGTTTTGCTTGTGCTTTGACATATTTCTTAGCTTTGATTTTCTAGGTTACTAAATTAGTATTTAATGATACGCTTTTTCAACTCATGTTTGAAGTATTATGAAATTATGAGTGTACTACACTTGAACCTTCTTAGGCAAGTAATAATATTAAGCGAACCTGCCATTTTTTATGACCTTCTTTGTTGAGGTGTTGGGTGCATTTAGAGTGTGAGCTTACTATGCTTGCTCAGTACAGCTGGGCTCTGGGTGTTGGAAGACTTATATTTAGGCAATAATGAAAGTGAAGAGAGAAAAAATGATACATCTTTGCTTGGATGACCAGTAGAAAAACCAAGCAGTCTTTAGACCAGAATTGTTGGATGCAGCCTTCTTACCTGTCCTCATGTCCTCCACTTTCAGAAACAAGTAGGTCTCTGCTGTCATTTGGTCACATCTTTAAATTTAGGAGGCATTTTCACGTGAAGATACGCTAACCTCCAAAAGGGTCTTCATGCATTTGCAATATTTCCCAGGATTCCTTGCTTTGATTTCTTGACTATTGTTAAGGATATATAGGGCACTTCCTGGTCTACCAAGGGGAAAACACTGTCAGTGTCTCTGCAAATCTTTCCAGAGAGTGGGCAACTTCAGCAGGCCTCATTCAGAGGTCAGGCCACTGCCCCACTTGACAAGGGAGAGGACAAAGGATACCACGTTAGGAAAGGAGAGCACAGGATGGATTCCTAGGCAGTCATCTTCCCATGATTCTCTCCTCACTGTGCCCTCTCTCTTTTCATTATTTTGATCTAATTCTGAAATGGTAAACTTGACACAAGCTAATCCTCAAACTTCCTAGTACTTAAAATAATCACATTTTATGTTTTATAGTATCCCTTTCCATAAAAATATATATATAAAAGATGAAAATAGATAAAATATTAAAGTGTATCCTGGACTAAATTCCTTCCTCAATCAAATTTTTCATCCAGCTCTAATCATTATCCCACTTGGTATTCTCAACGTTTACTACATTAATATCCCCTTGTTACCTTTCACCTGTATGTGATGACATAACTTCCCTAGCTCACAGGAAAAACTCTAGTGACCTTGTTGGCACAACAGACACACTAAGTACTGATTTCCCAAGATCATTTCAATGTGGCCTCAAAGCACGAGCTGGCAGGTGGGGAGAAGGTCTTTCCACTGTGTCAGTTGCTAAGACCGGATGGAAGGCCATGAAGGACAATTGCTGGAGGGTCAATACCAGTTTCCTTCATAAATGGCAAGAAACCAAGTGTGTGTTGATTTGTTCCTAACTGTACTTTGGTTTCTGATTTCTAGATTTCAGCAGGGGAATGCTTTCCCCACCAGATAACCCACAGCCTCTGAGACTTCCCTTCTGGTTGTCCTGAGCTGTCATCTGTAAACTTTAAGCAAAAAGATTAATGATGATACTGCAGATGACTCCGACGCAGGCTGTTTGAAGTTATGGTTCTCAATTTTATTGTTTTTCATCACCTTGAATTTTTTGATGAAATATATTTACTAATTGTTGAAACTATGAGTGCAAAAACCAATTACTTACTGATTTGGGGATAAAGTATTGTCATCATTTGACCCCAAAACTTCTCAAGAATGCTCTGTGATTTTCCTTATGTTAGCTTTTAACTGCAAACATTATATGTAAACTAAATGTATTAAAATACCTATGTTTCCATTTGTTTTTTAATCTTTCAAATCTTTGTATTTTGGATTTCAGGATTACAAATATATCATTACTCTTATAAATGAAACAGACTTTTTCATTGCTAGATAGAAATAGCACAGTGTATCACTACTACATGCACTAGCCCGAATATTTTAGGATTTGTTATCTGACATTGTTTAGTAGTGGCTTTCCACGAAATAACTAGCCAGACCCATTAGCATCATTCTTGGAAAGTATTATCTCAATATTACATACTCCTGACCCAGCCCTTTATCTAATGGCTTAGTAAATTGAGAAACAGATAACTGATGAGGTTTGCTGAAGAGGGAAAATTAACAAAACTAAGAAAACTAATATTTTTCCCTTTTCATTATTTCGCTACATTTTGCCTCCTTTTCATCTATACCTCATGATCCCATGTTTCCCAGTTTTAAGATACAAGTAAGCACAATTTTAAAAAATAATGCTTGTAAATAGTCACTTTAATTAAATGTGAGCAACATTACTTGTTTTAATAATTATAATTTCATAGATTTTAATTTATCTCAGAAAATGCATCTTGTTTACTAGATCATAATCCATGGAACAGCATGAAAGATACGATGCTGTATGACAACTATTTCCTTTCCAGAACTGGTCTTAAAATAGACAATTATAGTTGCCAAACTTTTGAAAGAAGGTTCAATGAAGTAAAAACTCATAAATTAAAGACAGGAAAACTCATGAAGAGTGATGGATTTGGATTCTGTTGTGCTCGTGATCAAGTGGAGGTCATTCTTATTTCGCTGTACAGGTGAGCACAGGTTCCAGCTCCTGCTGTACCACTGTTGCACCACTGCTGTACCTAAGGGTGCATTTGCCACTGGCCAAAATTTCCCCACCACCTAGCAACACATTTTTTTCCTTACAATGCCCCCAGTTAACCCTGCTCCTTTTCAGATTGCTCCTTTACAATGTGAAAGAACATTTTTTGGTACTGAGAGTAAAGTTGCTATGTTTCTCATAGCTACATCTCTCCTGTGTGCAAACTCTAGGTTGAAGGAGTCATTCACATGGCCCCTAAGACAGGCACTTCAGTCACACTCTGTAGCATAAAAGCAAAGAGAACATTTTAGGAGAATTTCTCTGCTGCAAAACAAGAATTCTAAACAGCTTGATTTCTATTGAAACTTGCTTCCATTTTATTATCTGAGTGTTTTTATTATCAGGGTATTTTACACGCACAATGCCTGAAGCATATTTTCTAAATACACTGGGCAGTTCAGACTTCATTTGCTTGCAATTAGTTTACATTTTTATGATTTTGACAAGAGCCAGTAGCATGGATTAACTGAGAACAGCCAGACTGCGTGACTTTAGAGCACCTTGAGTGCCGGTCCATGGCTGCTAGAATTTTTCCCAAGAAAGAGATAACCAAGAGGGGTGTGTTATGTGGTTATTATCTGAAGAAAAAGACATTCATCTTTTAATGAAATATGGCAGAGGACATGTTCTATGGAGAATTCTGAAATATGACTTAAAATTATCTGCTGGGAAGGCCATGAACAAATAACCGGGCAGTATGATTGAGGGTAAAAAATGATTCCTTTTCAAAGTCTCATATAGATCATGCACATACTTTGATGTGGTTGGGACTGAAATCAAATAGTAGAGATAAACCTCACATGAGTTCACCCTTGACAGGACCATAATCATGTCCTGAAATGAGAAACTGCACTATTAACAGTAGACCAAAAGATGAAAATATCACTAGCATGATCCATGATGAACTAGAACTGCATGAGCAGCACGTTAATGCAAACTGAAGAAAAAGGAACACAGTGTGATAACAAAGGCCTTGGGTATTTGCTTTAGCCTGTTGTTCATGTGAATCTCTTACAAAATGTTAGTGTGAGATGTAAATATTTTAAATTTAAAACATTGTAATTTCAATAGTTTTGCCCTTACAAATACAAATAAGTAAAAAAGAATAAAGGTGAAAGAATACTCATTTTCTGTCCCTCTAACTGGTGATTTTTCAGTATATTTTACCGGAAAACTTTTCACATATTACGTATTTACAAAAATTAGAAGCAAATTACTGCAGAACTTTTATTTTGTGCACCATAAATCTTCCACATTACACAGGTGATTTGCAGTTCCCTACCTGTTTGACACCAGGTATCAGTCAATTTTTCCATATACTTTGGGTGTGGTGGGGAGTTTCCCCAGAAGAGTCAAAGATGTGTGCAACCTGGATACCTCGCATGTGTGGTTGGTTCCCTGGAGAGTTCGTGTTTCTGAGTATATAAGACCACAGGCTCCACATGAAGCGCAACTCAGGACATTTTACCAGCAACAGGAAGCAGCTCAAAAGTCAGGTGGAACTTCACTTGTTAGCTGCTCTTTCTCCTCTTGCGTTGAAGCTGGTTCTGAACAGCTCACTGGGATTTGGTTCCATGGAAGATAGTATTGGTTGATGGCCTGGGGCACGGGGACCCATGATTCACGGCTATGTCATAATAATGTGTGTACAGCAGTATTTACAACAATATTTCCTCTACATAATCAGAACTAACTCTAGTTGTAAAATCATGCTGTCTCAGGATTCTGTAAATGCTGTAGCATAGAATGAAGCTCAGAGAATGTTTTAGCATCCATGAAAACGTTAGAGTAAAAAAAAAAAAACCTCCTATATATGTGCTGGCTTTGTGTTATTTTATTAGGGCTCCCATAAAGAACTACAACAGACTGGGCGATTAAACCATAGAAATTTATTTCTTGTACTTCTGAAGGCTCGAAGTTCAGGATTATGGTGTGAGCCTGGCTGATTTCTCCTCAGATTTTCTCCTTCCCTTGTTAAGTGGTTGTTTTCCTTGTGTGTTTACCTAGTCTTCTTCTGTGTAGACTCCTGGTCTTTTTTCCTCTCTTTTAAGGAAACAAGTCAAATTGGGTTAGGGGTCTGCCTTTATGACTTCCTTTTGCCTTAATTAGGCCTTGTAGAGCATTATTACAATACTTGCAGGATGTTAGTATCCAAAAAGACAAATTTGGATCACTTTGAGTACCTCAAATGCATACACAGCACTGACTTCATATTTGATTAAGATGCCATGCCTGTGATGATTTTCAAAAGGATTAAGTGGGCTCCATGTATGAAATCCCCTCATTAATGTTTTACTTTTTATTAGAATTTTTAAAGTGCTTAGGTACTTCAAAGTCTATGGTGAATAAGTGATATATACTGATAAAAATAGAATAAGAATAAAGCAATAATGTGTTATTATTTTTAATGTACTTTATTTGTTAAAAAGCTTATATTTATAGAAAAGTTATAAAATATATACAAAGTATTTCCATAGAAAATTTCTCCCACTAGTGTAGTACATTTGTCACAATCGATTAGTCAACACTAATCATTATAAATTAAGCCATAATAAGCATGCATTACAGCTCAATCTCTATGTCCTACAGTTCTCTGATTTTGAAAAGTGTATATGATCTATTCACTATTAAGGAATCATACAGACCTCCTTATCTTATTCCCAATCTTAGCAGAAAAATATGCAATATCTCATTATTAACATGAGTGCTATATTTTATATCAAACTGCTGAAGTCCCCTTCCATTTTAGTTTTTTGACATTTTATCATGAATGAATATTATATTTTATTAATTTTTTTCTTTGTGTAATCGTTAGATTTTTTCACCCTATTGATGTGTTGCTTACATTAATTATGCTTTGTATATTGAACTAATTTTTTTGACTTGAAATAAAATCTATGTTCATGGGAAACAATAATGCCTGAGAATTTTCTAAGATTAATGACCACGCACAACCATGCTGCCTACCATGGCTGACTCTCTTGGTTGGCCTCCTGTTCTGGATGCGTGCCATGGGAGCTGTGGTTTTCAGTGCACACCAGACCCTCAGCTTGTGGGGTTGTGATCTGCCCTGTGGGCTCTATTCACAGTAAGTGTGGTGAGTTGATCTTTCAAGGTTAAGCATTTAGCCAGGCTGTGTGAGGAGCACATCATTGTAGAATAACACCAGTCCCTTAACTACGGTTTTTAAACACTTCCTCATTAATTTTTGACTTTAGTTTTTTTTCCTTTAAATTACTGTTTGATACCCTTTTCAAGAACATGCATACACATAACACACATGTGTGTGCATGCATGGCTATACATACATATATTTATAAAAAAGTATATGTTTTCCAGTCATAATTTTCTGTCCTTTTTTATGTTTAGTTACAGAAACTTCTCTCAAATATTTTGACCTGATATTGTTTTATATTGACTTAGACAATGGAAATGTCTTATCTAATTTTGTAACTACTGAATTTCTTTACATTGTTCATTTTGAGAAATTACACATATACACTTTTGTCTTTTTTGCATTGTTTTGTTACTTCATTTGCCTTTTGTTTTTATTTGTAAAGCAGTCTTTCTCTGATGCTAAACAACTTGAGTGTCTGTTACACTTACTTTGTTTTTCATGCCATTCTAGTTAATTTCTTCTGATCTGTCTTCTAGTTCATTATGGTGTTGAGTTGTTTTTACAACATGGTGATAAATCTGTATGATGAATATTTAATTTCAATTATCATTATTTTATATCTGAAAGTACAATTTAGTTTTTTAAAACCTACTTGATTATATGTACTGTCTGTCTGTATAAACTAAACATAGTAAATATACTTATTCTAATTCTGTATCTGTTTGCATATTAAATCTTTGCTAGTCAGTTTCTGCTTTTTGTCCTTGGCCTATTCTGCTTATATTTCTAAAGCTCATTTCCTTTCGTGACGAACGGTCATACTCACAGACATCTCTGAGTACATGGAGGGACCACATTTTTCCCCAATGCTTGGGTTTACTCTTAGCCTAGGAATATTTTACCAAATGATCAGCCTCTAAAATGTCCTTTGTGGCATTTCCAGGCAGTATGGCCTCACACTGCAAGTCTCCTTAGGGAACAGTTTGTGGAATGGAGTTTCCATGAGAAATTATTTCTCTTCCTCCATTTAGAACCAAGTTTCCTTGGACTCCCCGGGTTTTGGAAAAACTGATGACCTCTTTCTTCCTCTTCTGAGAGTGCCAATTTTGGTGCAGAACTTGTCTTGTGAGGTCCTTCTGGGTGGCGAGGAGGTGGGAGTTGTTGCCAACCGGCCTCATAGCATGTA
Organism: Dolichotis patagonum; assembly: GCA_004027295.1. NCBI lineage: Eukaryota > Metazoa > Chordata > Mammalia > Rodentia > Caviidae > Dolichotis > Dolichotis patagonum. Next base: position 43,671 of record PVJX010007927.1, on the reverse strand, counting down.
CCAGTGACTCAGTGGTCCCCTGCTTGTTGCCGCTATCTCCTGCTCATGCTCACTATTTGGCCTAGTTTGGGTCTTCCTAACTTGTGATTTATTTTTGGATACATTAAAGGCTTTTTAAAACATATTATACAGATTTTTATTTATGTTTAACAGTAAGATTAGTTACAGACCTAATCTATGTTCACTTACATAATCCACTTGCCTATGGAAAAGTTAAAAATAGCTTCTTTACTCTTAGCCCAAGACTATTTTACCAAATGATCAGCCTCTAAAAGGTCTTTTGTGGCATTTTATACACAATATTAAAATCTAAGAGCCAGTTGGATGTGGTGGTACACATTGGTCATCACAGGACTCTGGGAAGCTGAGGCAAGAGGATTCCAAGTTTGAGCTCGGCCTGGCAACTTTGTGACTTTGTGTAACCTTGTATCAAAACAAACAAGTGAATAAAAACAATATGAGGTTGTATATGTAGCTCAGCATCAAATTTCTGAGTTCAATCCTTCAAACTGCAAATTAATTAGTTAATTAAAGAAAAGTCTTATGGCCTGATCTCACCCCCAGGTTTTCAATTTGTCTTCTTTCCAGCAAGCTGTCTTGCGTAACTGCTTGACTTCAAATTTTTTTAAAGCTTTACCACCCTCTATATGATATCTCCCTTATTTGTATATTAGTTAGCTTCCCCCTTACTGGAATAAAATACTTGAGATCCACTTAAAGGAGGAATGTTCTATTTATGGTCATGATTTCGGAAGTTTCAGTCGATAGTTAGCTGGCTCCAAAGCAGAAACGTTAAAGGCTGTGGTGGCAAAGCTCTCCACTTCACGACAGCTGGAAAAGAGAAAGGGCTCAGTGATCTGGCACAGCCCCCAAGATCACGCTCCCATGACATACCAGAAGAACTGTGCTTTACTAGTGCAGGTATCTCTCAAGCCAATCAAGTGTGCAATCAAGCTTAACTGTCAGAAACTGTCATTCAGATTTTTATTTCTCTCCCCTCAGTAGACATGCATGTGCACCAGGCAGCTTACAGTCCTCTATGTCACTTTTGTATGAGTTATCATCATGATTTTCTGAGAAACAGATCAAGCACACCCCCCAAAAAAACTGCTCAGCAAACTTGTAGTCACACTGAACCTACATATATGAAATTCTCTTGAGTTGACTGTGTAAATTATACCACTGACTGAAATCTTTAAACTAGTTACCCAGGTTTTTCAGCAAATTGTGAACTGTCTGGAGACAGCATTCATCATCTGCTTTATTTGTGGAATTTATGCAGGTTATTGGTTTAGTAGCCTGAATACTCTGCAATAGTTGAATATTTCTAATGTTAAGTGAGCCTATCTTTCACTTGAGATACCATTTTCTTTTGCATTTCAATTTTTGACATGATTGCATATTTTCTTAAGGACTTTAAACAGAAACAGACTATCCCAGTCAACTTGATTTTAATTCCCATTTTGTAAGTCACCACCTGGGTTCTAGAATTATTAATGTAGTCAAAGACCTAAAGATCAAGTCTCTTACTCCTGAAAAGGGTTAACTAGAAAATTAGTACTTAAAAATGAAGCTTTATTATATAGGCAATGTCTATGCACTCTCCTAATTAAGCACTTTAGTTAGCTGAAACTAGTCTTCAATGTAATAATCTTATTAGTGTTCTAAAATCGTAACAGAACACATTATTGTTCTAAAATCGTAACGTTAATACTTAGAGAGTTGAGCATTATCTTGTTTCAAGAGAATTGCCTTCATATTATTATATTTCACTTAACTGAAGCAAAACAGTGTGTGTGCAAACAAAATAATTCATTTGCAGGCTAACTTGTGACTTTTTAAAAAACAATTATTTTGTGAAAAAAGTGAAATCTTTTCTATTTTTAAACAAATCTTAAAGTAATATTAGCCTTATGGAAAAACTACAACTTTTTTCAAGCTCTTCTAAACTTCTTTTGATGTGCAAAAAATTAAGATGAAATCTCAGTGGTTGATTCTTTGAAGTATTTCTCAAGTAGTTTGCGATTTGTTCATGGAATTCTGTCTATGCCTATGTCTTCAAGATTTCTACTGACTTTGTCTTCCAGTACATTTAGTGTTTCTATTTTGATATTTAGATCTTTGATCCATTTTGACTTTATTTAGTGCATAGTGATAACCATGTGTTTAGTTTGAGTCTGTGGCATATGGAAAGCCAGTTTTTCCAGCACTATTTGTTAAAGAGGCTATGTTTCTTCCAGTGAACATGTTTGGCCCCTCTGTCCAAGATGAGGTGGCTGAGTGTCTTTGTAGTTGTGTCTGCATCTTCTAATCTGTGCCAGTGATCCTCAAGTCTATTTTTTTTTGGCCAGTATCATGAGAGAGTATAAGAACAACCCACAGAATGGAAAAAAAAATTCATCCAACTGTCTTTCAGACAAAGTAATTTTATCTACAACAAAACAAAGATTAAAAAAATCAGGCTTTCCAAATTCAAAGACCCAATCTAAAAATGGGCATTTGAGATGAATACACACTTTTCAGATGAAGAAATACAAATGGCAAATAAATATATGAAAAAATGTTCAACATTACTCCTCATTTGAGAAATGGAAATTAAAACAGCTCTGAGATTCCACCTCACCCCAGAAAGAAAGATTAGTATCAAGAAATCAACCAATAACAAAATTCTGGCAGGGATCTGGGGAAAAAGAAACAGTTCTCCACTGTTAGTGGGAGTGTAGACTGGTGCAACTACTGTGGAAATCAATGTGGAGATTCTTCAAAAAAGTAGAATTGAAGGTCCCATTGGGCCTAGCTATTTCCTTTCTCAGTATTTTCCTAGAAGAACTGAAAACATCATGCCACGATGATGTATGTGCACCCATGTTTATAGCAGCACAATTTGTAATAGCTAGATCTTGAAAACAGCACAAATATCCACCAACTGAACAATGGGCAAAGATGTGGTTTTCTTTTTATACAGTGAAGTACTACTCAGTTATAAAGACAGATAAATTCAATGTTTTTATAAGTAAATGAATGCAACTGGAGGCCATACCATAAGTGAAATAAATCAGACTCGTGTAAATATCGCATTGTTTTCCCTAATGTAAAAAGCTGAAAGAGTAAGTAAGATCCAAAATATACAATAGATTTTGTGAAAATGAAAGTGGAAGAAACTGCTCAAAAGGAAAGAACAACTGGGATAAGGAAAGGAGAAAAGAATATTACACACACACATATCTATGATAGATAAAGTAATTGTACTACTAATCTCTATTAGATCATCAAAAAAAACCATTTGCGGTTATATTATTTGATCAATTTTTCCATGCCTGTATCTTGTAATCTGAGCAACTGCTTTGAATATAACAATGCACATTATACTGTTGATATCCTATTATCTTGTTTTGAAATTCTATATTATTGTTTTTATTATTTTTTCTTTTTAAAATAAAAAAGAACTACTAAACTTCAATTTTTTATCAGTCAACATATTAAGAGCATAAATTCACCAGAATGGAAAACAACAGCCATGAGTTCATAAACTGCGACTTCTCAGTGATGTGTGCTATGTAAACAATGTGTGCATCCTCTAAGCCATGCTTTTTGGGTTCTATCTCTGGTTATTTCTAAATTTTCTTACTTTTCACTCTCTAGTCAGCCCAGCAGCTAGGCAGCGATTTCTTCTGGGTTAGTGTATGGCCAGGTTCCGTGGGTGGAGCCCTGTTTCACTCCAGCATCCTTGACCATAGCATGATTCCTTCCTCATGGGAGTATTCTAGGTTTATTTGCTCATTCCTCTTGTTTTGAATAGCAAATATGAGGTCATTGAAGTGTCAGGATATCCTGAAGGTTGGATTTTATGCACATTATTGAATTTGGTCTTGTCCAATTTACATTGTCAATGTGAGTTAATATTTAAATACATGTGCTTCAAAGCTGAAGGGATGTTGAACTCCAGGTTAAACTGTAGGTCATGGGTATATTATTATTTATGATTTATTATGGGTGAGTCACTGGGGGAAGCAGCAAAATAAAAACAGAAAGAAATTTAAAAGGTTCAAGGCCAACTCCAATGTCAACAAACATTAAATAGCATAAACAGAATGAAAATAGAGCATGTCAGGTGTTACCAGGAACCTTTTGTTCATGAATGGATCAGTCACTCTGTGCAGAAAGAGTGATCAGTATTTGAAAGGTCAGAGAGTACAAGAAAAAGTAGAGGTACAGATGGGGTTACAAAGTTGTGAAGACCCTCCTCCTTTCTAGTGAATGTTCTCCATTGCTTTAAGAGATGCTCTAGAAAACACATTCCAACAGAATTCCAAAAGCTTTTCCATAGAAGTGCCTATATTTAGGCTTCTAGAGAACTCCAAATCCAATGTCTTTTGTATGTTTTATTGAAAATATAGAAACAATAAATTCACACTTAATTAGCTCATTTGGAAAATTGATCAGAATGTCCCATTTTCTAAAAAGTACTTTCTAATTAGTATTCCAATCACTGTTTTATTAAGGTCATCTTCATGAAATTAGTCGGCTTCCTTTTGGCTTTACATTATGAGAGATGTCAGTTTGATTACTTAAAAAAACAATTAAAATGAGCTGCAATTTTACATTAGACTTTGAGCCATATATGGATAGATAAATGTTCTCAAGTCATCAAACTTTAAAATGCAACCAAACAGGTAATTATCATATACCATCAAATATAATTATCCATGCTAATTTCCATAAAATTCTATGAGCTAATACCATATATTAACTGTTAATCATATAGTTTAAATAGGTCCACGATGCATTTTCATGAACTTTCTAATCTGCATCTGTAAGGAATACATATAATTGGGGGAAGAAGGGATACAAATAAAGGCTCAAGAGAAAGATTTTTTAAAATATATTTTTTATTCCTAAAAGAAAGCATAAGATAATTAAGATAATTCTAGATCTTAGACTTGATGTTTAGGACTATCAAACTAGCCCCCTCTACAAGGCACTATTGGGAAAGACCACTTTCTCTTCCATTATTATACTTGGGAGGTTTCTAAGATCATCAATATCAAGAGGCTGTCTTACTACAAAGCTCTTGTCCTCCTGCGTGTCCTTCTCACTTATGAGCAACTCAATGAACGAGCAAATACTCCAAGAAGATTCTGTTGAGGTCATTTCCTTTATTGTACCTCTGACAATGCAAAAATTCGTGCTGTACCACATAACCCATGTTTGACTCCCAGCAGTTGTAAGTCACTCCACCTGCAAATCATCTGGAATAAGCCTTACTATTTTAGCACTGTTTATTGGGCATTGCTTCCACTGAATTGGGAGATGCATAGAAAGTAAATAGATTATCTATTGTTAAATTCAATGTTGAGGCATGTTAACATTCTTAATTGTTGGAAAGAAGGTTTGCTGCTTAAAAACAAGAAAAGGAGCAGCTTTGGAAGATAAGGAAACCCAGGGTGGAATGACATATTAAAAACCATGGCAAGTCTATCATCAAAATAGGAGGGAGTGTAGAATAAGTGGAGGAAACAGCTGCTCTGGGAAGGCAAAGACATTAAACTCTTGTTCCCACTGTGAGAAGTCAGTTGCTAAGTTATATGAGGCATCTGCAGCAGGGCAGAGCAGTGAGGTCCTCTGCTGTGCTTCTGTTTATTCTAGAAGCAGCAGACTGTCCTCAGAGTCCTGGAGGATGTGGCCCTTGGTCATGCTGAGTGCTAAGGAGCTTAGGGAAAAGCATTTGTGCAGGAGCAGCAGACTAGGGTGGTGAGGCAGGGCTCGCCAGTTTCCCAAACTCAAAACCAAAAGGCTTCAAAGCTTCAGAGCTGCTGAAGGTTAAAGGGAACATTTTGGAGTCCAGACACCTGGAGAAGGACAAAGTTGTAGCAACTGCCCTTACTACAAGTTTCTATCTTGGAAAAGAACAAAAGTGGAAATCTGGTTTTAAAAAATGCCCCAGCTGGCAGGCAAATGGAGGTCTAGCTAGAAAATCAACATGCTCCTGTTGCCAGCAAAGGCTTCATTTTTGGGGGGATGATGACTCTGGGTGAAATACCCATTTCTGGCATCTATTCACAATTGGTTATGATTACTCATTTTAATTATACAATTAATATTAAAGGGAAACATTTATTTTGCATTTGCATCTCTTGCTCAGTTTTTCCAAATGGCTGTGGCACTGTCTCAATGTGAATTCTGCCATCTAGAATTAATGCAAGAAATTCTGAGCAGCTTAAAAGACTGCAATGGCAGCTTGACTGGCATGATTAACAAATGGAGGTATAAAAAGAAAAAGCAGGGATGCCACTGTCGTCTGGGTAAGAAACAGACAATAAGGAACCCTCACAACACTGAGTTATTGTTGAGGATTTGCCAAAATGCTGCTTCACTGAATGTTTCCAAAAAAAGGAAACGGAGCTATCTTCGGATGATTTGCACATGAGAAGTCCAGCCAGAATATGTTTCCTAAACTCAGTATCTTCTATTGTAAGTTATCACCTATTAAAAATTTCAAAGTCCATGCTAATTCCTTGGAATAGAGACAGCACCTGATTACTGCGTCTGAGTGTTTCAGTTTTATTGTGGTGATTAAATCTTGCAAATTTGCATTTGAGTAGGTGTGTGGATATCAAGGTGTGGAGGTGGAATCCAGGCAGGAGAATGAGGAAAGAGAAGAGAGTTCTCTGAGGGGAAGTAATGACCTTCCCCTTTGACCTTGAAGAAAGTGTAGAATTTTAACAGATGAAAGCATTGCTAGTTGAGGGGTAAGATTGCCCATATGGATGATCGAGCATTTAGGGCACCACCATAAGGCAAGTGATCTCATATTGTTGCCTAAAATCATGACTGATTTGCAAAACAAAGGTCACCCATCAGATGTTTGGAGGATTCTACATGTCCCCTTTTGGAACTCCATTGTTTGTGATCCTATATGGAAGACTGAGAGGTGTACAGGAAAGAGCCCTTTTCAGTCATACTTGCTTGCTCAGTTGGCTCTTGTGTGACAGTTGTGAACACCTCACTGACTGTACTCTCCAGAGAACATTTGTCATCTTCAGAAAAATAAGGAACTTCTTGAAGCATTTGTCCAACTCACAGCCCCTTTCTTGCAAAATTACCCTGCTCCACCTAAGGGCCAAGCTTTGAGCATTCATCTGCATAGCTGTTGTCTCAAAGATGGTCATAGTTGGTCAGGTCAGGAATGATACCTGTGCACAAGCTGAGGCTCCCATTATTTGAGACTTAAAACCACGAAAACTCAGTCTGTCGCTGTGATGTGCTAGTTTTGTAAGATACAAACAAGTGGGGAGCTATGAGGCAGCCAGGTCCTGTTATATGGAGCAGAAAGATAGGATAGTAGAGGGAGAGAGGGAGAGAGGGTGAGAGAACAGAGAAAAGTGTTGAGAGAAAAAGAAGTAATTGAGAGAGATGACAGAAAAAGGGGGAAAGAAAGAAGCAATGCTGTAGAGAACTGGATGAGTAAGTGACACGACAGACACCTTATTCCAGTTCCTTCCACAGGTTTATCTGCATTCACACACATTGGCACCATGAGACATCCCTGTGTGTTTATAACAAAATCCTACTTGAAGCTAAAGGTATGTGTTTGCTGCTTCTAAATGCAATGAAGCAATATGATAATTTCATGACAGTTTTTAGAGTAGGTCCAAATGTGAAAGCATTAAAAGCAAACGCATGTGCAGCAAAGCCTTCTAAACCATTGCTGACCGTGCTGCGGTGATCTGGAAGTGGTGTACAGCAGTGCACGCCCCCTCTGCCAGTGGTACAGTGCACGTGAATGAGGGGTACAGAGAGGAGCCTGGACTTGGGGCTCATTTTCACTCACTCACATACACTGATAGGACACTCAGAAGTCACTTCTATCTGTTCAGCCTTCCGAGCTGCTGTTTGCAGCACCGTTCCTGGGCTGCTATTTGAGGCCGGTATTGTTCTCTAATTGAAGTCTTTAATTAATTCAGCTGACCTTGCCTTTTATGGGCCATTCTCTGTTCTGTGATTGTAAGAAACTGAGTCTCTGTCGCATGTGCATTTCAGGATGCCAAAGGGACCTCTTGGACACTGAAATAGGATATGAGTGAGCTAGTAATTGAAAGCCTGGCTCAAAGTAAGCAAGTAAGTACATACTGTTTCACCATCTGTAGAATTTCTATGTGCATTACAATCTTTTCCAGTCCCTTTATTTTTAGGTGGGGGTCTTTGAAAACATCTTGCATTGTTCCGAGAAAGAAAAGGGCAGGTATGACTTGTGGACTGAGGTCACTGAGAGGCAGTTGGATTTGCTGTGCCGTTCCTCTCCTGCTTGACTGCTGTTTTTTTAGGGGTACAAGACCAGATGTGTGAGCTGTTATCACACAGGATTCTTACATGACAAGACATAACAAAACTCTTCTATTGCCTGTGCTGCATAACTTTTTTGTTGAGAAATAACCCCTTTGCTGTTAAATTGTAAGATGTAATTGTAATTACAATTGTAATTGTAAATTGGGCAGTGCAGAATCATCTCTAGAGTCAGGAAATAAATCTTGAGTCTTGCAGTGTGTCTACCAGGGGCAAGGCAAGCATCTTACTGAAAAAGAGCTAGCAGAGAACCATCTGCAAATTGCAGCTACCTGCAAATTCTCCTAATCTGGAATTGCCTGCTTTTCTCCTTTCTTGGAGTCCTTTAGGAAAGAAGGAACACAACAGGAAGCAGAAACATTTGTCCATGATGAGAGCTTGGTGTTTCAACAGATCTGGGTTTCTGCCAGGCTTCCTGTGTACTGTTTGACCTGGGAGCCATTTAAAAGATCTAAGCTTTAGGATTGTTACCTGAAAGGACAAAGACAATGAGGATACCTGATTCACAAAGTTGTCAGCATGGACAGCACAGCGCTAAGGTGCCTGAAATGTTCAAAAGAGATGAGCTACTGTGATTAGAAAACTAGTAAGCAGGTTGAGCACTTAGGAAGATGTGTGCCAGTGGGGACTCAGGTGAGGAGTCTGATATGTCCCTTTGTAATTTTGGCCTTTACTCTGAAATAGAGCTGGGTACACAGATTCTCCAAACAGTGCCAAGTTGATCATGAGACTAGGTTGCAGAACTCTTCATGTGTTTTCATGTGTATATGTCTATAAGTTTTACTACTGCAAAATTTGACAAAACCAAGGAGTAATTTATCTCCTTGAAAATTCACTGGAATCTTATTCAACTGCCCCTCAAAGGAGTTCTATCTAGAACATATAAAGAATTAAAAAGTAGAACCCCAAAATTCAAAGACCCCATCCAAAAATGGGCATCTGAGATGAATACACACTTCTAAGAGGAAGAAATACAATGGCAAATAAATACAGGAAAAAAATGTTCAGCATCATTGGCCATTAGAGAAATGCAAATTAAAACTACACTGAAATTCCATCTCATCCCAGAAAGAATGGCCAGGATCAAGAAAACCACCAATAACAAATGCTGGAGAGGATGTAGGGGAAAAGGAACACTTCTGCATTGTTGATGGGAGTGCAGACTAGTATAACCACTGTGGAGGTCAGTCTGGAGATTCCTCAGAAAGCTGGGATTGGATGTCCCATTTGATCTAGCTATTCCACTTCTGGGCACATTCTCCGAAGAGCTGAAAACATCATACCACAATGAAACATGTGCATCTGTGCTTATGGCAGCACAATTTGTAATAGCTAAATCTTGGAAACAACCTAGAAGCCCATCAACTGAGGAATGGATAAAAAAGATGTGGTATTTTTATATAATGGAGTACTACTCAGCTATCAAGAAGGAGCACATTGAAACTTTTACAGGTAAATGGATGTGACCATATTGTCTCCCTAGTGTAAGAAACTGAAAGAGTAAATAAGATACAAAATCTTCAGTAAATATTATGAAAGAGTAAGAAACTGCTCAAAGTGCAAAATAAATCAGAGAAAAGAGAAAATGAAGGGAAAATAAAAAAGATATAAATTTGTATATACACACTTAAGATAGCTAAGATGATTGTGCCACTAATTCTATTAGTTCTTGGAACAAAATAGTTAACATTCATAGGATTGGATCAAATTTGCATGTTTATATCTGGTAATCTGAGTAACTCTTTTGAAGATAACTATGCAAAATAACAACCTTAGTTATGTTCTATTTTCTTTAAAATAAAAAAAAATAAAATTCACTACAGAGTAGCAGACCTTTTCGTAAATGAGGCTTTAAGTTTTTTTAAAAAATCAAAACAGAAGTGATTCACACAAAAACAATTTAAATTCAGTCATGGGTTTCTGATTACCTTTCAAGCTTGTTCTAAACTTCCTCTCTTCTCTGAGTGAGGGAAAGAGAGCAGAGCAGGCGGGTCTAGCTGACTTGCCTGCCTCTAAATGAGAATAATTCTTGACTGCACAGACAGCAATTTCAACTTTTATGGGCATGCTGAGAAAACATGGCAGGAATCTGTCTACCATGAGTTAAGAAAAATGCAAATGTCAGCAAAATGACAAATGTCCTCTAGAGGTGTTGAAGCCAAAAGTCCTTGATGAGGAACAAGATAAGTCACCATCTCTTCATCTTCAGAGGGTGAGGTTTCCTCATTTGCAAGAAGAAAGTGATTGGATTTGTTATTGAAATCAAAGCTTTTGTTGTTCAATGAAACCTTTTAATTTTTTTTTTCCTGAAACTGCTGATAAGGGACACTGGAGTTCAGTTGTGCCATTTAGTGGTTTAGTTGTAAACTCAAAGTGCAAGTCCACAAAGAATAAACACACAGCATGACAGATATGAAGGCCCTCCTTGCAGGAAGTATACATTTGTGGTACAACTTCTAAAGTAATGCAATCTTAAATTCTGAAAGCCACACAATCAGTGGTAAAAATGGATTTCTGTTACTGAGAGAGCACAGAGATCCTGAGGCAAAGCCAGACCAGGGCAGGAGCTGTCCTTTCACCTCCCTTCTGCCTGCCTGGACACAGAACTAGAGCAGATATACTTGGTTCTGTTTGCTGACAATGCCAGTGCTCTGTATCTAGATTACTCTGGAGGACAATTATTTTATTTTTATTGTTTATCATTATTATGGGCAAAAGATAAAATAGGCTTTTCTTTTCTACTTTGCGCATTAACTCACAACCTGATTTTTAGAAATGCTCTCTACTCTTACCCCAAAAATCTGAGACACTTTTCTCTGGTCGTTGTCTTCCTGGGATTTTTGCAGTCTCAATCTCTGTGTACTTTCTTTCACCATGGTTCTCTGGACAGCTGGCTCTAAGTTCTCCTTACTTAGGAAAGTCTACTAAATTGCAAATGTGTGTTACTCTCTCTGGAAACAGCTCTATAGTTTCCAAATGTTTTTTCAGGTGTTATATCATTTGCAATTTTTTTCTGTATACCTCATCAGTGAGATTAAACAGCTCAATATTCATTCCATTATTTCCCATATGGTAATTGCCACACTGAAAGTCAGAGGGTGAGGTTTCCTCATTTGCAAGAAGAAAGTGATTGGATTTGTTATTGAAATCAAAGCTTTTGTTGTTCAATGAAACCTTTCAGGAAAAAACTGACATTCAGTTTGCAGAATGTCAAATGTGTTGCTATGCCTGTCTTAAGCTCCATCAGGTCTCATTGCTAGTTTCTGAGCAGAGAATGGGGGTGGAATTGGTGGTAACTCTGGTAGAAAGAATTCAGTACACAAGAAACTGGATTTTCAAGGCACCTAAACAACCTAGACATAGGCTAGAACTCTCACTCTGCTAAAAATGGACTATTTTCTTTTCATTTTTGTCCTGGTACAGAAGGACTAGTGAACAAAATACAAGCTGCTCCTCCAGATGTGATGCATCCCAGACATCTTTCCTCCCCTGGCAGTATCCATGTCACAGGGACAGAAATGTACACGTCATCTTCCCAACTGGGCTCTGGGCTACTGGAGTGTTCACTCCAAACTTTCAGAAAAAGCCATGACACAGAGAGGTTAAGATTAAGGCACTCATTTTTGGCTTTCTCTCCTACTAGTTCTGCAACTTTAGAAAAGTTATATAACTTCTATGAGCTTCATTTTCTTGTTTATAAAAGGGGTCCATGATAAACCTTATGTCTTGGGTTACTGTTAATGTTAAACAACATACCACAAGAAGAATTAACTGTATCTCCTTATTGTTCACTTATGTAAAGTAGGTCATCTCCATCTTCTCTCCAGGGACACTGAACTGAGTTGTACCTTCACCCATCTCTACCTGCTTTCCTGCTGGGAAGCAGAAGTGAGAGCTTTCCCTGCCAAAGTAGATTTCCATTTCTGTAACCAGTTCTTTCTTCCTGCCCCTTTCTCAAGATATCTCACCACTCTTGAAATGCTGATCTCAACCACGCGCAGATCTTCCCACCTACAGAAACCATGCCTTGGTAGTTTTTAGAAACAAACAAAAACAGCCCACAAACTCCAGACCCTGAGGACCATGTCCTCCCCCTCCTGTCCGCTTTCTTCGTTCCTCTTTCAGAAAGGCACCTTCAAATTCTGTCTCCATGAATCCCCAGCCCATGTTTTCGCTTCCTTTAACGCTCCCTTTTTATTTAATACCTATGATTTTGGGGTCCTATTTTGCTTTTACTTTCAACATTCTCTTTGTTCATCTATTCCAAGCGCTTCATCACAGATCTAGTCCTGCCCCCTGTGGCCTCAGATGGACACGGCAAATAGCAGTCAGGCACGTCTCTCCAGAGCTGGGGGACCCTTCCACTTAGCTTGTTTCAGCATTGAAGCTGTGAGTTCCTTCAGCTCAGCCGCTGTAGGGCCCTGTTTGCTCACTTCCCCTGATGTGTCTTTCTTAGCTTTTCCTCCTTGTGGGTAGGTTCCCACATCCCTTCCTAAAGATGAAAGTCTGGGAAAGCAAAGTGTTAGACAGTTTACTCTCCAGGGTGAACAGTTGAGGACAGGATCTATCTTAGGGAAGCATTTTTATTTTAGGATTTGAAGTGTTTCCTGGCTTTTTGATTTACCTTTAAAAAGTTCAAAGCCATTCTGGTCATTGATGTCCTATATAGGATTTAGAGTTAGTTTTAATTTTGCTCTCTGCAAGTTTGTGGGACATTCCCTTTGCATACAGATTCAGTACGCTAACTTTACAACAGAATTTCTTAGTTGTAAGTCTCGTGGTTCTTTCCTTTAACTAAAATTTTTCCAGTCCTTTTGTAAATGCTACAAAAGTGTGTCTTTGATTTTTTTTTAATTTTCTGCTTTTCTTTTCTCTTTTGTCCAGTAGCATTTTAGCTAGAAGTTGGAAATTCTAAACTGCTTTTTGAGCTTTCAGTTTTTTTTAGTTTTTAACCATTTTTTTCTTCTTGCCCCTACCCTGTTTGTTTGTTTGTTTGTTTTTGCTTCATTGTCTTTTCTGGTGGATTTCCTTAATATAGCTTCTGGTCTTCTATTTATCTGTTTTACATCCTGTTTATAATGTCCAAGAACCATTTTTTAACTTTGGATATTTCAAATGTTCATATATATTACATATCTTTCCTTCAAAGATAGTTGTCTTTAATTTCTGGGGATATTAATAATCATTTTTTGTCTGTTTTGCATAATTATCTTCCTTTTGCACAATTATCTGTTTCTTTCAAGTGGTTTTCTTTTTGAGGGGGTTGCTCATATTTTTGTTTTGGGCTCAATCTCAACTATTTTCATGTTAGAAGCTTTTCTCGGATGTCTAATGCTTCCTGGTTTTTCTGACCTTAATTCTAAACAACTAGGTTTAGGTTGTTTTCCCCAGGTCAGGAATTAGCCTCCTACATTTGCTCCAAGGATTTTGAAAGTATGAGAATGGTTTTCCTTTTCATGTTATTATCTCTTTAGCTTGGGGGTATGATACTCCCTCCCTCTTGAGCTGTTTATTTTGGTTGGGTGTGGGAAGTAGCAACCTGTGCTCCTTCCACCACTGTTACCTGGATATCTTGCTCTCTTACCCCGTCATGGAGTGGGATTTCCCTACTAGATTCATCTGGAAAGGATCTAACTAAATTTACCACTTCTTTTCCTATTGCCACAGCCAGGGAACATTTTCCTTTCACCAGCTTCTTAAACTCTGGCCATTCTCTCCTTTTTGAAACACTTTATCTAGACAGTCTCAATTATGATGGCCTCTTACCACCATCCTGGACACCTCCGCCACTCTGTGCCCCCCTGGAGAACAGTGACAGGATGCAATAATGCATCAGAGATGAATGTTAGATGGTATAGATCTATATCATGATGTTCATGACACTTACCAGAACCCTTCCTGCCTCTCCCAATGGTCGCTGTCAGTGGAGCTGACTGGGTTCTGGGCCCTTGTAGTCAATGATCTGATCAGACAACTGTGGTGGCATCAAAAGCAACATGCTTATGAGGTTACTGTTTGTATTTCTGCATTACTGACTGAAAAGAATGACAGCTCAGCATGTCATTCTTTTTTTTACCAGAACTGCTATTATTTTCATGAACTTCTTTTTTACCCAAACTGCTATTATTTTCATGAACTTCTTTTTTTTTACCAAAACTGCTATTATCATGAACTTCAGTCAGCACTTTTATGTGCCATGTGAGAATCTGTGGAATTTTTCCAGGAATGACTTTGTGACTCTTCCCTGAAGATCAGGGGAGCTGCCATGGTGGCCCACCTTTCCTTCAGTGAGAGTCCTCTGTCGTCTTGTGCTCTATGACGCAGCATCAGCACAGCACAGGTTCTCCATCATGGGAGCTTTGCTTGTTCACAGAAAAAACACATCTTGAGCTAGCTCATCCTGCCACCACCAGCGGCCATGGCACTTGCTTTAAAACAGGAGATATTGTACACAACAAGAAAATAAGCCCTTTTGCTTTTCTCTTTCATCAACTTCATGTTTTGCCCCAAATAATTTAGTCATAAACCACAAAGAAAGTTTATATCTCCATTTGATTGATTGATTGATTTTAAGCCAGGCCTAAAGTACTCTGGACTTCAGACTTTCAGATAATAATCTTATACTTGCATACCTTCCTTTTTAATGTATACAGTTGCATTAAATTCCATTCTCCCTCATTTGGAGTTTTTCACAGTTCAGATTTGATCTATTTTGGATGTTTTGAAAGCGTCTTACAATCTCATGAGGTCCTTATTCCTATGCTTGCAGAGGAGGAATCATCCTCACAGAGAAGACTTGGTTGTATTACGACAAAAGCCAATTTTTGCTCCGAATTGACAGGATTGAAACCCACGTCAAACCGTCAGCTGAGGCATCTGTGTGGACAGTGAGGACAAGATCAGGGCACCTTGTTCTGTCCTCAAACTGGGTATGGTCTCAGACATTGGGGCAGTATTATGTTGACAATTTTTAACAATTGTGTTTATTGGCATGTGTGGGCAATTATATACCTTGTGGGAAGTTGGTATAGGTACATAAAACATTCAATTCTTTTCCCACCTTTTCCCTTTCCACCCTCAGCCTTACCCCATCTGTTTCCCTTTTGCAAAAGATCTATTTCCTATCATGTTTTATTTTGGTTTTTATTTATACTTTGGGCTTCTCATGTAAGAGAAACCATGCAATATGTAAACCTGTTTGTCTGACTTACTTCACAAAACATTATAGTCTTAAGGTGGATCTGTTTTCCTACAAATGACTTGAGTTTATCATTCTTTGTGGTAGAATAATACTACACTGAGCATAAATACCACATTTTCTTTATCCATTCATCTGTTTATGAGCGTATAGCCGTCCTGCTCAGGCCATCTGAAAGCCGAGGGTTATTTTAAGATGAGAACTCTGACTGTCCCACATTCCTCCATGTGGGCCTAAGTTGTAACTGGCAAACTGTGGAGGGAAGAACAGGAGAGAGGAGGAGTCTGACCCCATGAGGCAGGTGCCACATCTCGTCCACTGGACAAGTTTGGCCTCTTCTGTGACTAGCAGTGTGACGCAAGCATCAGGAATAAATGTCCACTTGCACTATATCACTTAGCAAGACTGATTTCTGGAGACACAGATATGTGGAACAAGACAACGCAAGTTTCTCTGACAGCATCAGTTTGCTGCTGGTCTTGGGATACAAAGTGCTGTTTGTTATTTTCCTGATTCTGGAGGAGACATTGAAGGTAAAAGGACTGTTAGACTAACACACAGCCAAGCAGCACACTATCAGCTCACAGCCAAGGAACATTCGCCTAACAGTGGTATTGTGTACATTTTCATGGTCCTCCTCCTCCCTTGTGTAGGAGAAGCTGTGAGACCCCACAGTTCTGGGTGGCCCACAGATTCTTATTCTTGAGTGGAGAGGGAACACTATGAGCACTGCCCACTTTTTAGTGCACAGATCAAAGATTCCAAGAACCACTGGCAGAAACAGAAAGGTAGTGTGCTTATTACTGCTTTCCTATTTTTTGTGTTGCTGAGGAACCACCAGATTAAAGTGAATGCAGAACTGAAATTAAGAAACAGGATTTAAAAAGATGAAACATGAAATTTTTGTTAAATGTTTTGGTGAAGAAACCAGCTTAGGTGGGGAAAAGCCACAAACAGTGTTCTTAGATTTCTAGAGGGAAATGGAATGCAATAGCTTACCTGTTTTTTCCTATGTGCATGTATATGTGAGTGCACATGTGTTTACATTTGTGTGCTCATGTACATCAGCGCACACTTCCATGCACATATTTATGTGTTTCTTGCATGCATGTGGTTGAGTGTATGTGTGTCCATGTTTATATGAATACAGTCATACACATGTAATATGTGTTGTACACAAGCACACTCACATGTGTGCGTCATGCCTGTGTGTGTGTGCTTCTGAGTGTCAGCAGCCCCAGTGGAGCCTGCTGTGAGACAAGTCTCCCCAGCCATCCCACTGGCTTGCAGTCATCTACAGTGGTCCGGGATCTACCTCCTCTGAGGAAAGCACTGGTCCACACTGGACAGACAGAGACCAAGCCAGGGCTAAGTGATTAGGATCACATTTCAGTATTGTTGGCCAGCTATAGTTTATTCCTCTTTTCAATTTTTGCCTTTTTATTATTGTAGCATATTTGTCATACATAATGATTGAACTCATTATTGTGAGTAGATGCATGCTCATAAGGCACTGTAATTCTTTGTATTCCCCTTTACCTCCCTTTGCCTCCTTCCTTCCATGGTATCTGCACAGTTGTGCTCATCTCAGTAAGTATATCATTCCTTGGGTGTCCAGATCATGGGAAATTACCCTATACTTCATAATTTAAAACCCAGCAACCTCTGCCCTACTGTGAAAGCAGCTGTCCTGATAAGTGAAGCAGAGTTGGGTTTGAAATAAGGGGAGTTTAAAAAAAAAAAACATCACAGTAACCACTGCACTTTCTTTTGAAGGTGTTCTCTCTGAAGCTACTCCTTTTTAACACTACCTGATCTCACTCATCCAGTTAATGTTTGGAACAGATACAATATTTTGTACATGACAAGCCCTCAAGAGGAATTCTACTGTCATTCTCTTCAGTAATGTGGTGTAGGATGAACAAATCTAACTGGAGAAATATTCATCCATTTTATGTGGCTGGGACATCTGTTGCCAAAATTCCATGACTGCCATTTATTACTGACATAGAGAACATTTTCTTATGCAATCATAAAAGCACTTTCTCAATAAACTACCAAGATTCATGAGTTTCTTTCAAATATGTAAGTCATTTTAAAGCAGGAAAAATTTAAAACTCTATACACTGCCAATTTTGAAGTAAAGGTATAGATTTTCCTTAGATCATAAAAAATACTATTTGATGATTTTAATCAATATAGTGGATTTTTAAGGAAATGAACACAGTTTAATTGATAAAAATATGTGGTTTAAGAAATTATTCTATGTTATTTAAGTTTGAGATACAGGGTATTCAGAAATATCTTATGCAATTACAAATAAATGACAGAAATCCTTAAAACATCACCCATCTAGAATTGATAATTGAGATGACATGACTTGTTAGATAATTAGATAATTAATGCTGCATCACATGGAAAATAAAACTGTATAGGTTACTCATGATTTATGTTTAATGTACATAGTGTACAAGATTATGCTATGCTACAAAATTAAAGTAGAAATCAGGCTGATCAATTTGTGTAAACTTCAAAATTACTTATAAGTAAAAGCAAAACTATTAATTTGATTTTAAATAATTTAAAAGGAGGAAAATATAAGATGACAATGATTGTCATTTTACAACATCAGTGAGGGTTTGGACATTAGAAATATTGTGTTCTCTTTTAAATGGATTTGGAATGTTTAACTTACACCTGATAAATTCAAATATGTCATTAATTTGATTTAAGGTAAGTGAAAAGGGAGATAAAAAATTGTATTGATATTGTGCACACTTGCTGATAATTTTTGCATGTCCAAGGAACTTCCAGCCACTGGGCTAATTACTGAAATACTGTCACTGATGTTTTGAGTTTTCACTGTAAGGAATTCACACAGAGATGCCAGACCCTGTGTCAGTGCAACCCTCGTGGATAACCAATGGGACACAAATAACTCAAGATTAGTCACACAGCATTATCAGGCAATGAATTATCTCCTCTTTTAGCTTTGAATGACCAGTGAACTAGTTTTCACCTATTTTTCATATATTACACAAACTTTGAAATTATGTCTTTTCTGGATATGTATCCATCATTCAAATTTTATTAAATTCATTATCCATCTTTTCTACCATCTTGTCTTTTGGATGTTAGCACTCATATATCTGTATCTATCTTTGTGTGTATTCCTGTATTTAAAAAAGATATTTATTGTAGTATATTTAAATTGAAAAAAAGAACTATGTTTAACCATGTATTTGTTAGGTAATTTATAGTGGAGTAAATAAGAGTTGTATTGGTCAGTTTTCTTCTTGCTGGGGAACAATACTCAGCACAAGGTACTGAGTTTTCCCTCATGATTTCCGGAGCTTCAGTTCATGGTTAGCTGGTTCCACTGCTGTGGGTCTTAGATTTAGTGGACATCACAGTCAAAGGGCACAGTGGAACAAAGCTGCTCACTTCATGGCTAAAAGTAAGCTGAGCACAAGAGAAGGTCACCAAAGAGGAAGGGAATGAATGACCAGATACAGTTCCCAAAGATGTTCTCCCCTGACCCCTTAGAAACACCCAGAAATGTGCTTTACTGATCATGAAGGTTAATCAAGTTAACAAGATTAACAAGCACAACATTGCTTAATGCCGACACTGTTTTCAAAGAAAATAACTTAGACAATAAATGATATTATTAACTTAAAATTAGACAATAGAATTTGATATAGTATAAATGGAATTTTCTTTAAAAAGTTTATGAATATGACATGCATGTATTTACACATAGATACGAAATAGATATGAAAGTAGAAGGAATCTATTAAAATTAACAGTAGTTACTTTGTGGTAAAATTATGTTGACTTATTTTTTATTTATACTGTTTTCTTCTCAACAGTTTCTTCAATTGCAGTTTTAGAATCAGAACAAACTAAAATATTTTTTAGAATTCTATTAATATTCAGCTTACCAGCACTGGGGAACACTTGATTAGTTTTAATCTTGCTTTGCCATTTCAGAATCTCAGCTGATATGCTTATGTTTTGAAGGTGACCCATAGAGAAGCATTTGGGAGTTTACCCAACAATGGCCTGTCTTCAGCATTGTATGTGAAATAATACCAAATGGACTTAAGATCCCCACAAAGGCAGTCTGCATTACATTCTATTCATGTTTAACAAGCTTTTTCACATGTACATTTGCCCTTCAAGTATCTATATCTATTTTTCAATTGTAATTCAAAATATTACTGAGGTCCATTATAACAACTCAAATCTATTTACATTGCCAATTTAGATACTAGAATTTAAAGTTCAATACTGTAATGTTACTGAAACCTGTTTGGTTTTTGTCTATTTGTTTTGTTGTTGTTTTCTATTTCTCCAGTATTAGTCTTCTTTTGCTGTTTTACTTAAATCTTGACTGTTTTCTGTTTCTATGCAAATCAACTAGGTTTCACTAGGGAATATATGAAGCCTTTATGACAGAGAGAGTGAGAGAGAGAGAGAGAGAGAGAGAGAGAGAGAGAGAGAGAGAGAGGAGCTATAGGAGCCTGTTGGTAAACCTTACCTCCATGAAAATCACAGGCATTTTAAAATTGTATACATCTTGTGTAAGACACTTCAGTGTTAGGTTAAACTCAAAAAAGTCATAATCTACAGTGAAGAAATGCCATCATTTCCTTCACTTTAGATGCAAAGGTGTATGAAACCCAAGAGAATCAGAGCATGCCATTGGCAATCAAGCCACCATGGGTTTTCTCTGAGGTTTCAGAAGTGATCTTGTCCTCCACTCCCCTACTCTTATCACTGCAAAATGAGGAGACCACTCCGGCAGAAGTGTGGTACAGAGCCTGTGTGCAAAGGCAGATTGTAAACCCTCAGGGCCAGAGCCATAGTCAGGCAGATCCACAAGCACAGCATCACTGAGCGTTCATCAGAAGGCAGATGATGAGAACACTTAACAGTACCAACAAAGAATGCTTCCAAAGTTGAGCCCTAAAAAAGAGGTGTCTTATTCCAGGTTAACTGTGATTTTATCAGAATATTAACAATAATACTTTTCCTAGGCAGTGTGAAATGCTCAGTCTGTGAAGCCTCTCTGCTGATCACATTGGCAGGCACATAAACATGTGGTGCCTGGATCTTCACTAACAGTGGGAAAGCAGTATTTTCAGTAACAGGAGACTTCACTTTTTATGGTGACTTTCCATTGGCTCCTCAGAATGGTAACATTGTAATGTGACGTTTGTTGGAGTTGGTTCACAGTATTGGCAATATTGAGTTGGAAGCAGATGGGTGTTTGTTTGTGGACTGATCCAATGATTGTACCCTAAACCCATACTCATACACTCTCAATCCACATTCACATACCCTCCATCAAGCCACCACTGGAAAGTACCACCTGTGAGCCTGTAAGGGTTTTGGGGAGACAGACATATGCTATAACATATAAGATACTTTTTCCAATATTTTTTTTTTGTCTCAAGGACACCTGAAGGAATTGGTTTCTTCTACTTTTTCTCTCAATCCTTGTTTTGAAATTGACTGACTTAAAATATGACAATGTTATCTTCTGGACAAGAGACTAAATCATTTCTTTAATTGGGTACAGGAAATATTAATCAAGCTAACATCTTTTATAAGTTACTGCTTAATGAAAATATTGCGAAACTATGCTAGTCATGTCTGTAATAATTTCACTCAGAGTTTTACAATTTGTTTCATTTGAGCTTTGATTTTGAGATTGTATTTGACCATTCAAATCCAACCTGCTGTTCCTATTAACAATTAAATAACAATTTAATAATTCAAATATTTTACTATTAATTTTTTATTATATTTTTAAACATCTCACACTATTGAGATATTTGGTAGTCTCAATTTGCTTACATATATAGGTTTATTTTTAGAAATCAATACATTTGTTTGCTCCCTCTTCTTCTATTAACTCTGTTATTGTGTAAATGAATAATGAATGGCATGCCATGTCTGCGTGCATAAATGTATAAAGACACAATGCTGTCTCACCCAGCTTACCTGCAAGTTTCAGAGAAGTGACAAGCATGCAGGGTGCTGGACTGCCTCCCCACAATCACAGCAGATCAACATCTAACCCACACAGTGAGATAGGCACTGATACAATGGCCATGATCTGGCAATTATGCTGTAACAACTCCCAAATCAAATTTCACTGAAAACTTATGACAATATTAATTATGGCCATTGAACTCAAGAGCTAAAACTGAATTAGAAATTCAAGTTTTTCTAATGAAAGCATTGCTCACTTATATTATGTTGTATTACTATGTATACACTCAGATATATGTAACTGTGTATCTGAGCACATAGTATTTGTATGCCAGTAAGTATCTAGTGGCTGGCTCCCTGAGTTTATCTACTGATGTCACTCAACCCAGAAAGTCTTTATTTTGTCTTGCTTTTGCTTTTATAAAATGGACTTCTAGCAACCCCTGTGTTGTGTTTCATGGATGACAATGACACTATTATTCTATTCTACATAAATGCTGAAGCTCTTAGGAGACAATTCACAATGATGGTGGAGCTGTTCTCTCTCCTTTGCAGGTGACCCTGTGGCAAAGAAATTTGAATTCTGACTTCTTTCACAGTGACATTTTGCCTCCTGTGGCCACACTGAGTCTCTGCACACCCATGCTCCCTTCCTGATGTAAATCTCAATAATCATTTCTTGGGATGCAGAGAAGGAAGCTCTTGATAATAGGGATAAGACATTTTTCTTTGTTTTGTTTTTCAATGTAATTATTTCATAAACAGCCAGAACCATCAATTTCATACTTTTAGCCACAGTCAATAGATGATATTCAGGCTGATCTCTTGAAAAAAATAAACACATAGAGGTGGGTATTTGTTTCTAGCCTAGCAAAGAAAATTTATATTTTATTAGATATGGACTACATCCTCTGGAAAAAAAGAAATTAAATTCAATTTTAAAACACTGTATTCATACTACTTCTAAAGAGGCTAAAATATTGATATAGCCAAATATCATGAGGTCCTACAAAAACTTATTTATGTTTCTTTGCTAGTGGTTATTTATTCTTCAACCCGTACGTTTGAAAAGCAGTGTAATTCTACCAGCAAAGTTCAATTTTCCAAGCTCTCTTAATTACCCACTAATAGAAGATAGACCCTCTAGTGCTGGATCATTAGTTAAAATGCATGGAAATGTGTACAATTCTGTCTGATTAAAGGTGATTTTCAGGGTACAACCTAGGAGAAAGCATGGCTTCAGTCTCAAATTGATGGACTCTAAGACTCTTGAGAAAAAGCAGTGGTGGATTTCATTTTAGCTTTTCTTGCTTAATTTCTAATAGAACTTTAAGAAAAGGAAAACAAATAAAAAGGAAAATCCTGAAAGCGATTTAGCTCCCTGTATCTAAATAGCTCACTAAACAAGAGCACGCCTCTTATCTCTGCACACATTTTCCCTGGCCATCTTTTCCAGTTGCAGTGTTTCCCAGGGCAGACCTCTCTGTCTAGGTTTGCTGTCAATATTTCCTTTTAAAATAGATCTTACATTTTAGCTCGTTCAGGATTTTTATTATTATTTTAATGGAGAGAATAGAATTTCCTCTTTCACAGTGACACCACAGTATTTTTAACTCTAGAAAGCTACAAAAACAACCTTTGAAGATCTCTCTGTGGAGGCCACATGCTGCTGCCGTGCCCTCTGCCATGTTCTCCCTGGCCTCCAGCACCATATGCGTCCTTTAGTCTTACAGACACAGCTTGTGGCTAGAGATGAAAACTCAGTTCGCAAAGCAGGAGGAAATGGAAAGGGTCTGGTTACAAAGGCGTGTTTTCAGAATTTGTCTTTTGGAAGATTATGATTCCATTTAGCCAAACATCCATTAACAGATGTGATCTGGTCACACCCTCCAGAGCTACTGTGTTGACTCAAGAACCAAGTAAAAGATCAAAACAAAGCAATCTGTAAGATAATCTGGTGGATTTCAGAAGAAAGCAAAGTGAGGAGGGGGACTTATGTACCACCAGAGTTTCAAATAGTAGACATTTACAACACCAAAATATCACTCACTGGATGTGAATCTGTTTAACGATATCATTGGTATAACTTCAAGTTTAAAGCAAGATCATAATCAGCTTTTCACATCTAATACCTCTAAGATATGAAAGAGAGGACTGATGTTTAATCAGCAATATTTCTCAATCAAACAACTTTTACTACATCTTCTATATTATTTTAGCTACACAGAATTGAAATAATGTTTTGATTCAACCATAGTCTGGGAAGTAAAGTTTCCTTACTTCATTTCTCCAAGTGCTTTAAAAAAGTGTTTTCTCAGCCAAAATTTTGTCTTTTTGTCTTACTTTGCCTCTAAAATATTCATTAATATGCCAATTGTGCACAACCACAGCTTTCTGCTAAGCAATAACTTCCTTATTGATTGGTTTTCCATGTGTTTTGTATTTTGTTGCATTCTTTCACATCCTAGTGGACTATGTGATCACATAACCTCAGTTTATTCTAAGAACTGCAAGGCACTGAAGATAAAGAGTCACTCAAGCACGAACAGGAAGAAGTCCTCAGTTGGGCTGGTATAGCTTAAAGAGTACCTTTCCCATGGGGATTTGGGAAGCATGAAAGAGGGATGGGGAATGTGAAACAGCAGGGAGCTTAGTACAGAGAACACTGACAGTGGAGTCATGATAGTGTCTTCAAGCTTGCATGTACTGTGATAATGTTTTAGAGATTTTCTCCATCTTGCTGACAGTTCATGTTTTCCTTTATAACACTATGGGAAGCCTTCTCAGAAACTGTTGAGATCTCAGGATTGTAGCTCAGCATTTTCTACCTCAAGCTTGCTCCATTAAAGCCAGTTCTATTGAATCTAATTTGGCAAATTTGAGGAATAAGTAGATCCATAATAATGCACAAGGTTACAGGAAGCTGTTAAAATGAAAATGTCTCAGACTTTTCTGGAAGGTCTTCATTTGGTTCTAGATTTTTGTTTTTTTTTTTTTGTTTTTTTGTACCAAGAATCAAACTCAGGAACTCATGCTTGCCAGGCAGGGGCTGTGCTGCTGAGCTGTATCCCTTGCCCTTTGTTCTAGATTTAAACAACTCTAAATGAAGTTCACTTTGGTAAGTGGAAACTTCATGACACAAAGAGTTGTTGGTTAAAAAAAGGGGGAAGGAAGGCATTTGTTAGGGGTAAATGCTTATAGAAGGAATGCTTGAGTAGAGATATTTTAAAACTATATTTAGAAGGAAGGCCATGGCTGGGATAGATGTATGTGATCAGGAAACTTAAGTTTCAAGTACGGAAGTGCTATACAGAGGCAGAGAAGCAGAGATGTGGGCCCTGTCTGCAGAAAGACAACAGTAATTCCACATAACATGCTGTGGTTAGGAGAAAGTGACTGGAAAAATAATTTAAAATGCAATTAGGTGTTTTTATTTATATATCAGCTTTATAGCTGATAAATGCATTTTCATGCTTGATCAATAAGAAACTACTTAAATTTCTCCTGATAGTTTTGGAGGTCCAGGTCCTCTCTGAGAATTTTGAGGGTCTCCAGGTCTTTCACTCTGGCCCCCGTCATTTTCTGCCCATCTCCAGGGGATTTTGCTCTGGTTCCTCTTCTTTGTTGCCAGTTTTTTCATGCTTGTACGATCTGGCTCCTGCAGCTCCAGAAGCAGAGTACAGAATTCTGCTCCCAAACTTTGCTGTTTATTTTTCAAGAACCTATCTGATGAGCAAAGGGAGTACAAAGACAATGCAGACCTGTGAGGCTGGTTCCTTCATGGAGCTGACTCTCTCAGGGGAACCAGGAAAAAATTCAATTACCAAAATACTTGAGGTTGGTTACATACGACAAAAGCAGATGACTCTTCTGATACTGAAAATCCATGAGATGTGGGCAGGTTTCTCTGAGGTCCCGTGGCAGAGAAAGGCACTGATGTGAAAGGTGAGACTGCATCTTGTAAAAGGAAACCAGAAAACAGCTCAGGGGACAGGCTTAGGAATTTATAACTCACTTTCACACAAACCCACTTTTGGAGACCAGTATTCTTTTCCAAGGGCAGCATCCTAAATGACCTAAAGACCTGCTACTAAACCACACATTTCCCCAACACCCTGCAAAAACCAAGCTTCTCATGTATCGGCCTTTGAGGGACAAGCTTGATCATACGAATCATAGATGGAGACAACACCTAGTCACTCAGGGAAGTGACAGAGAGGCCTTGCCTTACACTGTCTTGGTTTACAATAAGGAAGAAGGAGACACTGTGCTCTGAACCATTTCTCTCAAACTTTAATATGCAAATTGGCCTCCTAGGAGCTCCTGTTAAAATGCACACTCTGAATCACTGAATCTTGAGTTGAACCTGCTCTTCTTACTTTTTTCAGGGAATACTGGTGCTCTGAACTATAAGGAACAAGACTCTAGAACATTGGCTCCAGCATTTAGAAGGAAGAAACTGGTACTTTGAAGGAGAGACAAGGAAAGGTTCACATTGGACTCCACAGAGTAAGTCTGCCAGACTTGAATCCAGAGCCCTGTGGATACTGAGACACTCTGAACCTCAAGACGATACACCCAGACAGAGCTCATTTTCTTCAACTGTCTTTCCTCCAGCTGTTTTTCCTTCTTCCCTTTGAACTTCCTTCTCTTTTCAAACTCAACTTGGAACAAAAAGAGTCTCTTAAGTACCTAGCGTGGGGAAGAATAGCTGAAGTTTTATTCAGAGCAACCCATCTGGAGCTGGAGGCATGTCATGCACTAGTGTGCTAGATGCCCACTGGGGAACAGGCAGAGTGGATGGAGTCCTGACACGGGACTCCTGAACCTGTGGAGCGCTGGCTCGGGCCTCAGTTCCCACTTTCCCACACTCAGCCACAGCGTGCGTCCTACAGGAAGCAGGTGTAGTCAGACTTTCTCTAGTTCATTTCCTCCTTCATGCAACACCCTGTAGACTTTATTTAATATCCTTCTATTTTGTAGGGATTTGAACTGCCCAATTAATACTTTGTATACCTGAATTGCCACTATGTATATTTCTGCTACTAATTAATCATGTACATACTTTCATTTCCTAAAGTATGTTGTAGAGCTCCTTGTGAAAAGTAAACATCTTTGAAATCTCTTATTTTACATGTTGAAAGCAAATAATATATCTGGAAAAATTAATTAATTGGTAATTCCAACATGTTCATTTCACTTAGTCAACCCAAGAAAGTAAATTTACTTAAAAATACAGCTTAATTATAAAATATCAGGTTTGAAATAGAGACAAAAATGTAATGAAATTGTTATTTAATTCCTAATACATGGCCAAATATCGTAGAAATTAAATAGTTGAATTTAATTTTAATTTCTTATAGACGCCATTACCTAGTTTGAGCTCATCACAAGATACCTTTATTATCTTGTGTCTGATTATGTAGCACTTTTAATTTTAGCAGTGCTGACAGGTTTTACAATGGCTGCACAGTTTTCAGATTAAACATTGAAAATTCATTTGTTGGAATGAGTTCAGCCAAATGAGGTTTACTTTTGAACGTGTGTGAAATGTAGAAGCAGTTATTTTTCATCATTGCTTCTCTTCCTTGTCATATTTGGACTAGTTAAAACACACTTTAAATAGATATCAAATTTAAACATGAGTGTTTCAGAATGGAGAACATAACAAGCAAGATGGCTGTATGATTTTTCTGGACTGGAATCAGAAAGCTCATTAACTGATACAGTAAATGTGCTTAGTAAAGGTGCTACTGTACTGAAACAAATTGATTAGCTATTTTCCCAAGATACTGCTTTTTGAGTCATGTATAAATCTAATTTACTTATTTACTTAACATCA
This sequence comes from Dolichotis patagonum, assembly GCA_004027295.1. NCBI lineage: Eukaryota > Metazoa > Chordata > Mammalia > Rodentia > Caviidae > Dolichotis > Dolichotis patagonum. Next base: position 16,285 of record PVJX010007927.1, on the reverse strand, counting down.
TGTGGCATCCATGCCTTTTGAATACTGTTTATCATGTTAAGTGGTTCAATTTTTAAAAACTTGCTCTCTACCTGTATCTAGTTACTAATGTGCAATCTGAAATTTAAGGAAATTCTATTCTCATTCTATTCTCATTTTGAAGCCAGAGAAGACAGTATTTCTTTATTCACCTAGTCTAAACAACAAGTGATAAGACAATTCACAAAATGCCCTCTATTACATAGCGCGTGTGTGGATAGAGCGAGGCTCTCTTTTGACGTTTCGTAGACTCTCCCACGCGGCCTTCACTCCTGGCTCATCCCCGTGCTCACTGCACGGAGGAGACACTCTGAGCCCTTCTTCTGGGCAATGCCCAGGAGTGTGTGGCACAGTCCAGCACAGTGCTTTGAGGAGAGGAGGAGAAAGCGAGAGCCATGATGTCTCAAGTCTGTGCTGTGTAAGCCCCGATCTACTGTTGTGGAGTAGACAGAAAGGCCACAGCAGTCGGCGTCTCCTCCTCAGAGCCCATGCCAGCCTTAGCAGCTGGCTGGACAGTCATCCCTGCAGCAATAGATATGGTCCTCCACAACCTGGTTATGCTAGAGGAAATAGACGATCCAATCACACATTTCACTGAGTGTTTCTTAGAACAACCCCTTAACAGACCATAGTTTAAAACTGTCTGGGCATGGCATATTTTTCACCTTTTCTTTGGTATTAGAGAACAACAAAATAAGACAGATCCCCCTACCTCAAACACTAGCATGTTTTTAAATCAATTCCCATTGCAGAAGTGACAAGATGCTTTTCAAAACTGGAAAATGCTTTAGAAATATTCTAATTTAGGGGTTAATTTTAATATATTAATAAAAAAGCAATCAGTGAAAACCAATAAACAGGGACCTAAGCTCGTAAAGCTGCTGGAATCATGGCCACACAGAGCTCTTTCAAATCTTTAAAGAACATTAGATTTAATGCCCAATTAATTATCATCACATTCATGTGACGTATGTTTCATAAAGATGCAATACAAAGAAATTGAATGATGTGCCCACAGCTACCCAGGGAATTATTACCTGAGCCTCAGTCTTTCTAAATCCTAGACATAGGTGCACATATTCTTTCCAATCATAGGAAAAAACTAAAGCTCATAAAAGGTGATTACACCACGAATACCTGATGTTTCAGATATTTGCCATAAACTCACAAAATAAAATCTATCACCCATAAAGAGGTTTCATTGGAGCAAGCCTCTGACAGTGATATGTTTGCCAGAGGTGATGCTATAAAGCATGACTTTGACACTCTGGGTTTTTAACAGCATGTGAAATACAATAACCTCCTTCAAGTGAATGGATGGGAGTGTGGTTATTGACACACTTTGCAATTTACACCCAAGCGGGAAGGCAGCGGGGCCAGGCCCACTTGTGGAGACTTTGGGGCACAGGTGTACCTGTTCACAGCTACTCGTAAAATGCATGCTGGGCAGGATCTGTTAAGGACTTTGAAGGTAGCAGTGCTGAGCAATCTCAATTAGATTATAAAGTAGAAAAAAGCAGCATTTATTTAGTGACATTTATCAGTTTCATAGCTCAGTGAAGGCAGAATTATTTTATGGCAACACAAAAAGACAATGTAGTGCATTAGTGGGGAAATAGGTTGGTAGAAGTCTGCAAAGGTTGTTAAGGAGTGGTCCTGTCATGGGCCTTCCAGCTCTCCCCCTCCACGTTTCTGATAGGAAGGTGCATGGTGCTTATCCTGCTCCAGAATTGAAGCAAAACACCTAAATTCCCATCTTACAAGATTGGAACATTTCTCACGGGCACACTGGCCATTTTTATTGTATGTGTTTTTAAAAGCAATAATTATAGTAAGTAGTTAGGTGAATCACCTATTCCCTCTTTTTTATGTAAAAATGGCTAGAGAAAGAGAGGGAACATGAATTTTAAGCAGTCACAATCCCTTTAGCCTCTGTGCATTACTTATCCTGCCCCAAACAGCTCATGTTGTACATTGGCTGAGTCCCCGGACTTCCACAGAGACCCACCCTCCTGGGCCATGGAGCAAAGGTGGGCACTGTGCTTGTGGGGGGGCATAACGGGTGCATGAGTTTTCTGCTATTCACAGTCGCTGAGAATAGTGATGGTTTGTTTATAACTGTAGAGTGACTTTGAGAGGGCTGAATACTGGGTCACACTGGCTGGGCTGAGGGGTAGGGAACGAATCTTGAGCATGTCACGGAACAGGCACTAGCAGAATCTCTAAATGGAAACTAACAACTGCACACAAAATCAATAAATAAAGCCAACAACAGTGCATTCTAAGCATAAAATGAATTCAATCCTGTATTAACTCAGTTGTCACTCAGCCAGACTTATATGTAGCATTATTTGATTCCCACTAATGATGGTTTCGAGCAGTGGCATATATTGCTCTTGGAACAACTCAGTGAGCACATCACTGAGCAGCTCTTAAAGACCAGGCACTGTACTTAATGTGGGGATACGAAGACGATGACCACATCTTTGTGATGCTCCCAGTGCACAGAGCTGGCATGTAGGGATCAACAATCAACAGCCATGTGTGAAGCAGTCCTGGCACATGCATTAAGTTCTATAAGCCCTGGTTCTAAGACTCTTAAACTCTCATCTCCAACTCTGGCTTTTCACTTGGAGTCCAGCCCTTATGCAATCAGTTCTTCTGTGACACAATACCAGTGTACTACAATCACTGCACTGCATAAAATGAGGCTGCCAGACAGGCTTATCAGGAAAATGGAGTTAAGTCTAATGCTCAAATATTCATCAGAGACAGATGAAATAGGTAGAAAAGTAATAAAGATGTCAGAAGTTTTGCACAGGCTATACTGGTTGAGAATTTACAATGACTACAAGAAATCTGGCATTTTATTTTGAAAAAGACTTGCCATTGGCCTTTGAAAGTGTGTGGCTTGCGACTGTGATGTGAGGTGGATTGTTCCACCAGCAGGTATGGAGCTTATGGTACAGAAGAGAGGGCAAGTCATGCGTGTGGGAGTGTTCCTGTGCTCCTATGTGAGCCGGGACGTGTGGGTGAGGTTTCTTTGTATTCAGAATTTACTCTGGTGTGCTTCTTCAGAGAAGGTATTCTTGACTATCCTCTGTAAGAATCAAAGTACTGAAGGCCATGCACATTTGAAAGTAATTTGCCTGTGGGAGCATGGACAGAGGATTCCAAAAGAGACTCTGTGAGCAACATGTTTCAGCATCATTTATACTTCCAGCTCTCAGGTACAGCACCCCAAGGCCCTTCCAGGATACCCTATGATCTCAGTATCTCTCCATAGAGAAGTAAATATAGGGTACTATACTTATTTACTGAATGTATCTGTGCCTCATTCAAGCTCTCCATTTTGTATTCCATTGTGAAGCCAACTGATTTCATAAGCCTTATTAGTATTTTGTAAGTGGAAGGACAGCTGACTATGAGGTCACTTTTGTGGGGCAGCACACTTGGTCACCTGTGGGTCAGGTCAGAGCAACACCTAGAGGGCACTGGCCAGCTGCCCCCACCTGTGCACAGAGCTGAGCCTGCTGGCACTGGAAAGCACCCACCCAGAGCGGTGGCTTCCTCTGCTGCCTGGGCTGCATTCCTTCCTGGTGCATGGAGAGAGAATGGCAGGCTGGGGAGGCATCTCCTCCACATGACAGCAGGCCTATGCTCGGAGCTAAAAGTGAAGCTCTAAAGAGAAGGTGCAAGAGACGTTCCACAACAGGACCATCCCCAGACAGCACTTTGGTGGGATGTTAAGCCAAATTCTGAGCATTACTCTTAGCTACTTCTACATGCTGTTTTTGTCAGCATGGCCCTGAAACTGGCTTTTGCATGAGCATTTTTAGAGCAGAGATCAGACTGGAACAGCTGGCACAGCTGTTCTGCCCAGGAACAGAACAGGCAGTGGGTGTGGGGTGCATTTGGCTGGTGTGGAAGGGCCAGTATGGAAGCTGATGACTCCTCTCAAACCAGTTTTCATCCTGCTTCCATTAAGAAGCTGACAGTGCAGGTACTTCACTGAGCCTCGATGGCAACCATAGCAGCACAACCATGGAGCCTGAAGCAGGATACCCCTTGGATTCCTTAGAAATTCCAGCCAATTGTTAACTGAATGAGTTAACAGTAGCTAGAACACTTCCCAAAACTAATATTTGCATGCAGTTTTCCTCTAGTGTAGTTCATGGATGCATCTCAATATACTACAAGTGATGAGAAGAGATAATCTAGTCTCCAGGATGTTCTGGACCTCACATCAATCTTGGAGTGGCCTCTGTGCTTCAGGATGGCAAGGATATCTCCATGTTACCTCAATATGTCCCCTGTGTTTCACATGCAACAAATCCTGTCAACATGGGTAGAGTGAATGAGCACAAAACAAAACCCGATGGTGACTTCCTGGAAACTTTGTCCCTCTGCAAATTGGTCAAAGCAGCTGTGCAGAGTGACTTATATTAGTCACGTTACTGACTTTCCCTTTTGGATGCAATATTAAATTTCTGGTATTTGGTGAAGAAGCATCGCTTTACTGCTTCTAGTTTCTTTCACAACTACTAACATCTATAGATGGGTCCTCACTGCCACGTAAAGGACACTATTAACTGCAAGAAGACCCACAGGTATGATTCCATTTCCAAATATAGCTATCTATGTGACATTAAATATGACACTTAACCATCCTGGTTGTAATTTTTTCATCTTTAAAGTTGGAAGATTAAGAAGTATCAAATTATTGATACTTGAGTCCTGAATAGGGCAGTTTATCAAGATACTGTCTCAAAAACAAAATTGGCTCAGTACATCAGTGGTAAAGCATACCTGAGTTTTGTCACAGTAATGAGAGAGAGACAGAAAGCAAGACAGAGAGACAGACAGAGACAGAGATAGAGAGACAGACAGAGTGGGTGAGGTGGAGGAGAAAGCGGGATGAGGGGTGTTTAACCAACCACAGCACTGTTGCCTTGTGCTTCCGAGGCTGAGACTGACTCCCCTTTCCTTGGCCATTCCATCCATTTTCAGACTGTTTGCTGAGCCACCTTCCTGTAATAGATCTGTCATCCCAGAATTTACTTAAGCCTAGCAGGACCTGCTTTACCTCGCAGCGTATTATCTTTGTGTTGAACTAAATGCACACTAATCATGATACATTTTTTTTTCCTGACCTCTCCTCTCCTCTGGACTCATCAGGTTAGTTTACAGCTATTTTCATCACCATGGGCAAAGTTATTCCTACTCTAAGAATGATCATGGGCATGTTTCTAAAATATTTGTTTACTACTGGTATCTTTGGGCTTGGATAATTATTTGTTTTTTTAAGCACAGCATATATTTATATGGTAGGTACTTTGATAGAACATTTAATATAGAATGTTTCTTCTTAATTGAATTAAGGGCTTTAAAATAAGCAGAATGCACATAGTTTTTATTTTACTATGATGAAAGTTACACTTCATTCTTACTGAAGTATAAAAGTGTTTCTCATTCACAAGGTGTCAGTGTTTTAATCCTTAAAGGAAAGTGCTTGATACACATCACATTAGGCATTGTATATACCATCAATCAAACCTAGTGGGTGATAGATGACACACAGTAGACGAAGTGCCATTCCACAATTAACAACTTATATCCATGCTACTGTATTTCATTAATCTCCCTAGAATCCCTCCTCTAATAAAAAATGACTTACTTCTTCTGTCCATCTTGAATTTCCTTGTAAAACTTGCATTTAACATTCTGAATTCCAGCTGGAGGACACTCAAGGAAATGAGTCTTCAAAATGAACACAATTGGAATATAAAGAGACTGAATTATACTATAAATTGCAGCATATTACCAGGATGCCTGACTATGCAAAATTAGGGCACTAATATAGCAGGGTACCAAGAAGTGAGATAAGCATTCTTATTTTGAGTTTGACTTTTTTTTAGTATTCCCATGTATAGCTTTAGAACTTTACATTATCTTGACTTAAAGTGATGAGGTGTTGATCCTAATTTAAGATTGGTTTATATTTCATTGAGAAAATATGATTTGATTTAGATGTGGCTATAACTGAAACAATACAGTCAGGCATAATTTTAATAAGAGAGTCTCTTGCATTGAATGAGAGGCTTTCTTGCTCCTAGAAATCTATTGATTTTTACTTTTATGGAATGCTAAGGAAGTCTTTTAAATTTTTGAGTTAGGACCCAAATTTAATATTTCTCCAAGGGTAGAAAGGGGCTGAGAAAGATATTTCCATAACAACACATATCTAAATATGGCTGGATGGTGGGTTTGTCAGGTGAAAAGGGAAAAAAGTACAGAGTTAATGGCTAGTGGAGGGCCGGGGGTGTGTGAAACACACGGTGATTTCTGGAAACTAAAAAAAACTTGATGTCATCAAAATACAAAATAAGAGGGAATTTTGCAAGGAAGTTGTAGACATATAAAGGTACTCAAATAGACTGTACTTTTAAGGACTTTACACAGAGATTTTGTAGATTATATTACCCTAGTGAAAATCTTCAGTCATTTATTTTGTCCAGTGCAGTGCAATACCATGGTAATCAGTCTAAGAAGTGGTAACCGAAAATGTGATGATAATTTCCAGAGTTAAACATAAGACTTTGGGGATCCTTCCTTTTTTAATGTTTTCTGATATTAATACATATGCTGACCACTTTATCATACTTTGGCATACAGACAATCACTTTCCTGATCTCTCTCCTACATCTACCAAAAGAGGAGAGCACATCGACATATGCAGCGGAGATGGTTGTACTACTGTAGACTAGGATGAGAGTTCCTAGACGATTAGTTATGAAATCATAGTCAGTATTGCAATAAAAGGTTATAGATTATTTTAACAAATATAGTTGTCAAATTTGACTGGCCTATGTTTCCCAACCTTTAACTAGTGAACTGAATGGCATATCTATATAAGAACTCAGGTCACTCAGTTTTTTGGCATGTGTTTTGTAACCAACTGATCCTAGAAGGTATAAGATATCGAAGAAAACTGTTTATGATACATTTGCATAGTCTTTACTGTTGCTTTTTGTTTGTTTTATAAAACACAGATAATTCACAGTTAAATTTGTCACAATGTCTTTATGACACTGTCCTTAACTTTGGAATAGAACTTTGTATCTGTGAAGGTCTATTAATCTGTGAGCAAGAAAAGTCCCCAAGTGAGCTCTTGAGGAGGATTTAGTCTCATTACATCAGCTAGGCATCCAGCTAGGAACACAGCACTATGTTCTTGTCAAGTTCTTTAAAATTCATAAGAAAGTCTAACTACAGTGCAAGCACATTGAACCGTGCACAGAATAACTGTGTTCTTGGATATTTTCAGGGAGTCTAACTTGTAACTTGTAACTCATGCCCATTACTTAATAAAAAGTTCACTACAAGATTAACTCACTGAATGAAATATATGAAAAATGGCCTGAGGAATTTGTCTAGGATGCTCCATGAGATACTGGAAAAGAACTACATTGCTGGACAGGACTCTTACACCCGCCAGAAACTTGCTGTTCTTCCTAACTTGCCCCTTCCAAGGCATTTCTGTGAAGCTGCTCTTTGAGAACATGTGTTGCTGTGTCCGGAGATGCATAGAGAGTATCACCACTGAGTCTCAGGGAAGAGGGCTCTTCTGAGGGACACTTACCCCACCTCATGCTATTCTTCTTAGGAAAACCCCTAGGGAAAGTGTTCCAAGGAACTGATGATAAATATCTCTCTCCTAAGTAATTTTCTTTTTCCTCATGGAAACTTTGAGTAATTTAACTAATGGTGTTTTTTATTTGCCTTTATTAGAAATTTTAAGCCAAATTTGTGGCTCTCTAATATCAAAGGCTATGAGGTCATGGAATTGTATTTTGTGTAGTTCCTGCAGTTCTCTTCCTCCAAACTTTATTTTTCATTGACCAAATGTCACTACTAAAAGAACAAACTCCTTCTGTGATACAATCCTAGTATTAAATTCTTTATAAAATATAATAACTGATTTAATAAGTAAAATGTCAGCAGTGTAAATAATATACAGTAAAACAGACAATATATTAACTTTCAACTATTATAAATATATCAATATTATTTTGCTTATAAATTATTATACTGTTTTATTAATGCTTGTATTGTTAAAGAAGTGTTCATTAGCTAAAATAAATAGAATACAATATGTTCAATGATACTTGCTATGTAAAATTATCTTACCACTGAAACAATTTTAAGTCCATTTTTGTTTGGTCATATTCATACATAATTGAGTTTGAGTAGGGTGGGAAAAGATTAATCAGACTTAGTCATGTAACTATTTCTCTATTCATTATACATTTATGATAATAGCCCTCAAATTTCCAAATAAGCAAATTTCCAAAGTAAGCAAAGATAAAATGAAATGCTACCTAACAACATTTGAACATGGCAGCTATGAAAAATGTACTCTGGTCTTTTAAGCATTTTTCCTTCGAAATATTATACTTCTTGATTACTATGGTAAAGAAACCTTAAAATCTAGATCAAGTAGAGAAATATAATCCTAAATTTCATGGAAGCAAACTCTCAGGATTTCTTCACTTTGCTACAGAGCCGCCCCTTTGTTAAAAATGAAGTCCCAAGGTCTTAATGAGGCTGTTGAGGGCGATGTGCACCCCTAATATTCACAGCTGTGCACCAAACATGTTGCAGCAGAGCAGTCTCTATGCTATTTATGTCTGTGGTTAAATAACAGAAAGGCAACAAGCAAAATCAAAAGATCAAACATCCAACATGTCACAGTCTAGCAACACTGTGTGGTACAGGCATTGTGAGAAGTATAACCAGGCAGCTTCACTTCGTGCATGAAATCACCACTGTTCCCAGCCCCACCACCCACATCTGAGCTTCTCTGGGCTTTTCAGTTCTTACTTTCCATTCTTCTTGTATTTTAAGTTTCTCCAATTGCGTCTCTTTCTCTTTGTTTCTTCCTTCCTTTTCCCTTTCTTCACAAACTACAGCCTGTGATGATCTAAGATCAAGGACAGGAGAAGAGAAATTATAATTTGTGGGAGGAAAACCATTTAGTTTCCTTCAGTTCCTATTCCCACACTCCCTAGCACACAAGATTATTATTTTTTTTGGTCTTCAAAATATTTTAATCAGATTTGCTTTATAGATCTTTTTGTATTGTTAATGTCAAACACCTTTCAGCCATCTCACCAGATTTCTCATTTCCTGATACACTGTCCGTCAGCATCTGAATTTCCTAAAACATTTTCTTGGTTCAATGATTTTCTGTTTTTTTTTAACTTTTCCTTTAAATTTTCTCTAAGACATTATGTGTAAACATTCTCTCCTTTATGTCTAAATATATATTTTACAATATCATCTGAGTCTCACATTTGCCTTCATATGTACATCTCTTGCCTTTTTTTAAAAAATTATTTTGATGGTAGTGAAATACAACAGAGCAAGACAGAACAAAGCCAAAGCCAAACCAATTGAGACAATGCAGTGAAACTGGTATAGAACTTCACAACAGGTTACCGGAATAACAGTAATAGGTACCATAGTATAACTTGTTATCTTCGCAATAGTTGTTCTTTCAATCGGGTATAGCAAAATCAAACCAAATACAAAACATTATAGAACATCAAAACAGAATATTGAATAGAGCAATATAATTAATCAGAACAAAGCAAAACAGTGATAACAATATTTTCTTTCAAAGAGATGGTAGAAGGAAATCCCCCCATTTGCTTTATTGCATATGGTCAACCTCCCAAGAGATGCTCAGACCTCTGGCTTCCATTTGCTAATAGGGGTCGGGGGTGTTTGCTTCTCAGCCAGCTCATCAATAGGCTCATGGCTGCTTACCAGGGAGGCAAGCAGGTTGCTTGGTTTCCCAGTGCCCTAAGTTCCAACATGGCATGGATCTTCGGAGACGCTGGCTGGTTCTCTCACTGGGGCAGCCACTGCTTGCCCAAACCATGGCTGCTTACCAGTGAGTTGAGCTAGTTGCTTGGTTTCCCAGCACCCTAAGTTCCCAATATGGTGTGGATCTTGGGAGATGCTGGCAGATTCTGCCCCTGGGCTGCCACTGCTCACACAAGATTACTGATGGGAAGGTGTTGGAGATTTGTGTTTTTGGTTTGTGATTCAAGCACCCAAAAACCAGAGTTCAGTTTTGGTAGCCAACTTCCACTGGCTTCATCTTCTACTGCAGACAAAGACAGACAGGATAGGACAGAGATAATAGGCAGATGGGTTTATATAAACTTATACCATATATTTTTATCTTTTCATGCCTATTCCATATGCCAAAATAAAGCAAACACTGTAATTTTAAGAACTGTATAGATATCTACACATATGTTCCCATATTATACTGTGATTTGGTGAAAATTAAAACAAATGATGTCTTATTTACTTTTCTCTCATTGCTGGGACAAAATATCAAACACCCAAAATTAAACAGTGAAAGGTTTGGCTGATGGACCCGCCCTTCTTCTGGGAAAATTGCGGAGGTTGGCTGAAGGCCTCAGCTGACTAGGACCATGGCTGCTGGGCCTGCCCTTCCACCAGGACCAGTGGGTAAGCACTCCCTTCCACCAGGAACATCTCAGAATCCCGCCCTTCCAACGGGAACATCTTGGAAGCCTGAAGCAGGCCTGAGCTGCCTGGGACACTTGCTGCTGAGCCTGCCCTTCCACCAGGAACATTGGAACCTTGGACTACAGTGGACTACTGTGCTAGCTGGATGAAAGACTCAGGAAACCCTCACCCAAACAGAAGACCTTGGCAGACTCCAGTCAGTGTGGTGAGTTTGCACCTTAAAATAGAGGTCTGCAGTGGGTAAAGAGGAACAGAAGTCAAACTCCCTCCAATTCTAAGATGTTGGTGAACCTGGCAAGAGAGTGGGTAACACCCTCCCCCACACAGAGAATATTAGACAGGTTGAGGAGTGTGCCAATAACACCCCCTCAACCTAGAGAAGATTAAAAGAACTTATGAAATCCCCAGTGACACATTAGGGCCTCAGCTGACACAAGCACTATAGCCAGGGAGATCTGGTGACCTGCAACAACCTGAAGATATAACAACAGCAGGAACTAAGAGTTGCCCTACATCAATACTTCGAGGCTGGTGAGCCCAGAAAGAATATAAGGCACACCTAATAGGCCCTGTAGGAGGAATTCAGGAGACTGGAGCTCCTCTTCATTGTAGTACCCAGCAATTTGACAAATATCAACCACACAGTAGGACCCTAAAACACACACTACAGAAAGTTGTGACTGTTGAGATAGAAAGACCAGATATTTACCCGAATGGTGAAAATGACTAAACAAAAAGGCAAAAATGCAATTCCAAACACCTAGTCCATCTGGAGCAAGTACATATGATAATCAAATAGAGGACCTTAAAAGTCATACAGCAGAAATCTCTGAAAAGATAGCAAATGAAGTAAAGAAACAAATCCATGAGGCTATAGAAGAACTCAAATTAGAAATAATGTCTTATGTAAAGACAAAAGTAACAATGTTAGTAAATGAGTTGCTCAACATAGCTAGAAATAGATAAAAAAAATACAGGAGCATGGGAAATTGATTGAAACTTTGAATGAACAGTGCAGAAAACAAGCAGAATCCATGAAACAAATTCAAAGAGATATGCAAGAAACAAAAAATTGCATTGAAAGCCTGCAAAGCCATTTAAATGAAGCTGAGGATAGAATTTTGGACCTTGAAGACAGGATTGCAATCATGACAGATAGCAATCATGAAATGATAGAACTTATAAAAACACAAAGCAGCATGAAGTGACAATCCAGCAGCTTCAAGATGATGCCTGGAGAAGCAATCTTAGATTAGTAGGCATCAGTGAGGAGGCAGGAGACAATGCAAAGGATATAACTAAGCTGTTCACAGAAATAATGGCAGAAAATTTCCCAAACATAGAGAAAAAAATATGGTATACCAATAAGTGAGGCATATAGAACACCAAACAGTCATAACCAGCATAAATATACACACAAACATATAATAATGAATATCTCAGACATACAGCATCAAAACAGAATACTAAAAGCTGTTAGAGAAAAGATACAACTCACCTAATCTGATATACAAATAAGTGAGGCATACAGAACACCAAACAGTCACAACCAGCATAAATCTACACCCAGACATATAATAATTAACATCTTAGACATACAGCATAAAAACAGAATACTAAAAGCTGTTAGAGAAAAGATACAACTCAACTATCAAGGAAAGCCTATTAGAATCACAGCAGACTTCTCGGCACAAATCTTCAGGTTAAGACGAGCTTGGAATGAAGTATTTCAAAACCTAAAAAAAAAAAAAAACCAACTTTGAACCCAGACTGATGTACCCAGCAAAATTGTCTTTCAAATTTAATGGAGAAGTGAGATAAAAATGACCACAATCTCTAGAACAACAACAGAAAGAAATCGCCAGGCTCGACAAGAAATTAAACAAGGTAGAAAAAAAGGAACCTAAAAATAGGAACACAACATGGCAAAGTCAAGTGAGTACATATCAGTGATATCCTTAAAAGTAAATGGGCTAAATTCACCTATCAAAAGACACAGGTTGAGGGGATGGATGAAGAAACAGGATTCCACAATATGTTGTATACAAGAAACACATCTGACTCAAAAAGAAATTCATAGATTAAAATTCAAAGGGTGGAAAACAGTATTCCATGCAACAGGAACCCAGAAAAAAGCAGGGGTAACTTCTATTTGCAGACAATGTGATCTTCAAACCCAAAATGATTAAAAGAGACAAAGAAGGTCACTAGAAACTCGTAAGTGGAAAAATTCAAGAGGAAGAACTAATAATTATAAAGATATATGCACAAAACAGAGGAGCACCCAAGTATATAAGACAGATACTAAAGAGCATGAAACCCAAATACACAAGAACGCAATTCTTACAGGGGACCTTAACAGCTCATTGTCACAAAGAGATAGATCAACTAGACAAAAAGTCAGCAAAGAAACAATAGAACTGAATCATACTTGTGAGCAATTGGACTTAGTAGATGTTTATAGAGTGTTCCACCTAACCACATCAGAATACACATTCATCTCAGCTGTGCATGGGACATTGTCCAAATTAGACCATATATTATCCCATAAAACATTCTTAAGTAAATGCAAAGGTATTGAAACAATCCCATGTGTGATATCTGACCATAGCACACTGAAATTAGAATTTAATGGCAAAAATTGCAAAACCTGCATGAAATTACAAAAGAAATAAAGCAATACCTACAATTCAATGAAAATGCAGAAACAACATACTGCAATCTGTGGGATGCAATGAAAACAGTCAGAATAGGGAAATATATAGCAATAAATTGTCATATCAAGAAAACCACATGAGCACAAATAAACAACCTAATGCTTCATCTCAAGCTTCCAAAAAAGAAGAGCAAGTTAAACCCAAGGCTCATAGAAGAGAGAAAATTGTAAAGATTAGAGCAGTAATCAATGCAATTGAAACTAAAAAACATACAAAGAATTTATGAATCAAAAAGTTGGTTTTTTGAGAGAATAAACAAAATTGACAAACCTCTAGCTAACCTTATAAAGAAAAAGAAAGAAAAAACACAAATTCACACAATAAGGACTAAAAAGGGGGAAATTACTACAGATTCCACAAAATTAAAAAATCGTGAATATCTACTTTGAAAATCTCTACTCACATAGAAAGGAAAACAAGAGAAAATGGACAGATTTCTAGAAACATATGAACTACCAAAGCTCAACCAAGAAAATATAGCAATTGTGAATAACCTATTATCAGCTATTGAAATTGAAAATGTAATTAAAAACTTACCAACAAAGAAAAGCCCATGTCATGATGCATTCATGGCTGAATTCTACAAGAAATTTAGAGAAGATTTGATGCCAATGCTCCTTAAACTCTTCAATGAAATTGAAAAGGAAGCAATCCTCCCTAAATCATTCCTGGAGGCAAGTATTACTGTGATACCAAAACCAGAGAAAGACCCAACCAAAAAGGAGAACTATAGGCCAACCTCACTAATGAACATAGATGCAAAGATTCTCAAAAAAATACTGTCAAATAGAATGCAGCAAATCATCAAGAAGATGATATATCATGACCAAGTGGGGTTCATTCCAGGATTGCAGGGATAGTTTAAGGTATGCAAATCAATAAATGTAATACACCACATCAACAGAGCCAAAGATAACAACCATATGGTCATCACTATAGATGCAGAGAAAGCTTTTGATAAAGTCCAACACATGTACATGATAAAAACTCTTCAGAAACTTGTAATACATGGTGTCTACCTCATCTTTATAAAGGCCATCTATGGCAAACATATAGCCAATATTAAACTAAATGGACAAATACTGAAAGCTTCCACTTTAAAATCAGGAACAAGACAAGGATGTCTACTATCACCACTCTTTTTCAATATAGTTCTGGAAACACTAGCCAGGGCAATCAGACAAGAGAGAAGAAATAAAAGAATAAAGATAGGAAAGGAAGAAGTTAAATTATCACTATTTGCAGGTGACATGATACTCTATATAGAAGACCCAAAAAATTCCATTAAAACACTACAGGAGGTAATATACAAATTCAGCAGTGTAGCTGGATACAAAGTCAATGTTCAAAAATCAATAACATTCCTGTACACAAACAAGAAGTTCACTGGGAAAGAAATTATGGAAATATCGCTCTTCAGAATGGCATCTAAAACAATGAAATACTTAGGAATCAACCTAACTAAGGATGTAAAAGACCTATATGCTGAAAATTATATTACACTAAAAAAGGAGATTGAAGAGGATATTAGAAAATGGAAGGATGTTCCCTGCTCTTGACTAGGAAGAACCAACATTGTCAAAATGGTCATACTCCTAAAACTGTTTTACAGATTTAATGCAATCCCAATAAAAATACCATTGACATACTTCACACATCTAGAGAAAACACTCCAAAAATTCTTGGAACCAGAAAAAACCTAGAATAGCAAGACAATTCTGGGCAATAAGGCAAGATAGGAGGCATCTCAATTTCTGACTTGAAACTGTAATACAAAGCTACAGCGATAAAATCAGCATGGTACTGGCAAAGAAATAGACCTGAGGATCAATGGAACAGATTAGAAGATCTAAGTATAAGTACAATGACACTCAGCCATCTGATATTTGACAAAGGGGCTAAACATGTTTACTTGAAGAAGGATAGCCTCTTAATGAATGGTGTTGGAAAAATTGGCTCTCCACATGCAGAAGAGTGAAAGTAGATCCATGCCTATCACTATGCACAAAACTCAAGTCTAAATGTACCAAAGACCTAAATATTAAAATAGAAACACTAAATCTACTAGAAGAGAAGGCAGGTAGAAATCTTGCAAACACAGGGGTAGGAAGAGAATTCATGAACAAAACGCAAACTGCATGGGAAACGCTTCAAAGAATCAACAAGTGGGATCTCATATTATTGAAAAGTTTCTGCAATTCAAAAGAAATCACCGACAGGGTGAAAAGAAAACCCACAGAATGGGAAAGGATTCTAGACAGCAACCTCTCAGACAAAGGACTTATATCCACAACATACAAAGAACTGAAAAACATCAACCCCCCCATTCAAAGACCCTCTCCAAAAATGGACATCTCAGATGAACACACAGTTCTCAGATGAAAATATACAAATATCAAATAAATACATGAAGAAATGTTCACCATCACTGATCATTCGAGAAATGCAAATTAAAACAACTTTGAGATTTCATCTCACTCTGGAAAGAATAGCTGCCATCAAGAAATCAACTGATAACAAATGTTGGCGAGGCTGTGGGGACAAAGGAACACTGCTCCACTGTTGGTGGGAGGGTAGACTGGTGCAGCAACTATGGAAATCAGTATGGAGAATTCTCAGAAGAATAGGACTGGAAGCAACATTCAACCCAGCTATTCCACTCCTGAGTATTTTCCCAGAAAAACTGAAAAGGTCATATCATAGTGATGTATGTGCACCCATGTTTATAGCAGCCCAATTTGTAATAGCTAAATCTTGGAAACAACCAAGATGCCCATCAACTGCAGAGTGGATGAAAAAGATGTGCTATTTTTTTATTTCTTTTTTTTATTTAAAGGAGAATAAAACAAAAGAGGGCAGTACAGAGCAGATCAGAACAGGACAACATAGGCAACACAGTACTTTACATTAAGTCAACTGGACATCAACAGTATCTAACACCATATCTCTTACTCTGCTATAGTTGAGCATAGTTTCAATTA